>JBAIZL010000115.1:1290000-1427500 GCA_036971475.1 Prosapia bicincta | reverse complement strand
TTTTTTGCGAAAAATACGGAAAGTTACTTTTTTCACATTTTTAATGTTAGTTTGTAAAAGCATGTAGGCCTATAGCGTGAACCGGACACGCAGTAACTACAGCGCACTGCACTTAGTCTAGATTTAGTTATATTTTTTACATCATTACTATATACATATATTAAAATATACCTACAAAATATCCAGTCAGAATAGATTTGGTCATAATTTTATTCAACATTACTATATACCTATATTAAAGTATACCTACAAAAGTATCCAGTCAGGGTAGATTTGGTTGTAATTTTGGTAAATATTTAGACTTATTGCCTAAATTTTTAGACTTAAACAGGCATTAGTACATCAATCCCTTACAAATAGGGCAATTGTTCTAAATTACCACACTGTATTAAACTACATTGCTACATAGCTGTATTATTATAAAAGTATTATTATAAAAAAATAAATTATTTATACTGAGCTATGTAATATTAAGCTATGTTGGTAATCTTGGTTTTTTATAATCACTCAGTCCTAACTAAACAGTTGTCTGCTTCCCAGGAGTTAAATCTTTTGCCAGATGTCACATGATCTCTATAAGAATATACATCTTACATGTGTAATTTGTTTGATATTAATGTTGTAAGTACTTTATATTTTAATACAGATATAAGTTGTACGAGGTGCCGATGATACTATGTGCCCAAAAAGTAGTCCAAACTAAAATGTAATGTAAAGTTAACATTCTAATGCAAAAACAAAATTATTAATACAGCTTCAGGACATGTTTAGGTATGTTGTCATACACATGTCTAAATATTTCCCAAATGTAATAATTAATCTATACTATAATGTAGTACTATACAGTGTTGAGTTATTCAGTTTCAATCAAAAATGTTTGTATTTTTTTCAAAATATAACCATACATACCTTCAGATGGTTAGCAATTATCAGAAGATAATATAGGTTTAAAACGTCTTACAAATATTTGTCCAAGTGGACAGCAAAATATTAGAAGTAAGAAATATAATTCCACATAAATAAAAAATTACTACCAAAAATTGGTAAATAAAATTATAAACTTATCATTGATGTACACTTATTACACTTCCATATAATAAAGACTTAAATAATAAACTTAAAGGACAACAATAGCTAACAATTAATAACAACAGAACAATTTTAATAATGATTCTAAAAGACAAAAACTATGTCAAGCTGTCATTGTATTTCAGGTTATGTTGCGACCCTTCAAATTAATTCAAAAACCAAACAATTTTAAGGAAGGTTCTGAAACAAGTCTTGTTGTACCACAAAATAATATGTTTTTTGCCTAATTAATAAACATAAATGTTTGTAACAGAAAAATAAGCTCAAGTATAGGTTGCATTTACATTTAGGTCATCTAAATCGAAAGACAGTGCATACTTTTTATTAACTAGTGAAATAAAATTATTAGTATTAAACTTACAAATGTTTGGATTTTGGCATAATCTACAATCCGAAAATAAAAATATAATGAAACGTCAACATTATCCACCATCACATTCTAATTTACAATTTGCACTACTGTTTGCCGATTCAGTGATTCCAAAATCTTTATTTAATGTCTGGATTAGTTTATATTTTCCTTGAAGTAACAACAAAGATTGACTATCGATAAACAAAACAGCTTTTGTTGAACGGATGTTCTAGCCTCATCTATGTTCACGCATCCTGTTAATATTTTAAGGATAATATAATACGAAAAACCTTTTACATTCATCCGTGACAATAACCCTGAAAGCTGTAAAGTGTCTGTAAAAGCGAGAAAGGCAGATGTAAAAATTATGCAAGAGAAAAATATATTTTTTGGTATCTGGTGATACATTATGGCTTTATATTATTTGGGTCTCAAAACGAATCCTTTTTTTATCGTGATTTAAAATAATATTAGTGGTTTGTGTAGCAAGTGACAATGAAAGAGACTTTTAGTTTTAATTTAAACAAATTAGTGACTTGCTGATGTCTTAATTGAAAGACTTTATATAATTGTAAGGGGCCATAAATTAAATAACCCGGGAAGGGAGCTGCGTCTATGGTTACGGAAGGAGGAGGAGGTATGCAAGAGCGTTACGACTCTTGAAATTTCAGTTTTGACTACATTAACATCTCTTTTTATTTAATGAATAAATTTTAACTTTTGATTAAATAAAACGTAGAATTATTAATAATGAACTCAAAAGAAAAAATCTATTTAAAAAAAAATCTGTATTTAAAGTATTTTAATAAACTTCTATTTATGAGCAATATTGAAGAAAATAGGTGAGGAACCATACCCTTGAACGCGGTATCGCCACAGTACACAGTACGACGGTCAGGCGGCCTGTAAAACATGTACCGCGATATCCGTATATCAGCTAAAGCGCCAGTTGTTACGCTGCCAGGAAGTTAGCGTTAACGCTGGCTAGTGGTGAAACTGAGCAAACGTAGAATATTTTCGGGCGACAAAGAAGCCTCTGTTTACTCTCTTCTGAATATTAAAAAAGTGTATTTCTTGTACACATGTGATTTAAATATATTTAGGATTACATACAAAGTTGTTACAACACTTCAAACATTTTATTTAATTAGTTAGGCTTGTATATTCACTGACGGAACAAGCTGACCAAACGTACCTAACATTAAGCGGTTGTAGAGATGGAAAATGAAAATCCTGCCAACATATTTTTTGCAAGCGTGTTACGTACACATTTAGCTACAGAACTAACTATACCACAATATTTAAATTAGAAAAATAAATTAACTACAGACCATAATATCAAGCCCGGACGAAAACCGTACCCAGCAATCGTTAAACTGTTCTAAAAGTTATAAAAAAAATCTAATCACATTCTTTCTTTGCAGGCGTGTTACAAACAACATTATATCTAACACTTACAAAATTTGGATGTCAATATTACATCAGCTGCAAGCCATGGTAGCTAGCCCGGGCGCTCACCATATCTACCTCTCGTTTAGCAGTTCCACAGGTTTAAAAATGATAACCCCGACCACATATTTCTTTGCATTCGTGTTATGCATACATGTAACTTTAGAACTAACAATGCTGCAATATTTGGATGTCAATATTACATTAGCTACAAGCCATGATAGCTAGCCCGGGCGCTCACCGCATCTACTTCTCGTTTAGCGGTTCCAGTGATTTGAAAATGATAACCCAGACCACATATTTCTTTGCATTCATGTTACGTATACTTGTAACTTTGGAACTAACACTGCTGCAATATTCGGATGTCAATATTAAATTAGCAACGAGCCATGATAGCTAGCCCGGGCGCTGACCGTATCTACCTCTCGATTAGAAGTTCCAGTGGTTTGAAAATGATAACCCAGACCACATATTTCTTTGCATTCGTGTTACGCATACCTGTAACTTTGGAACTAACACACTGCTGCAATATTTGGATGTCAATATTACATTAGCTACAAGCCATGATAGCAAGCCCGGGCGCTCACCGTATCTACCTTTCGTTTAGAAGTTCCAGAATTTTGAAAATGATAACCCCGACCACATATTTCTTTGCATTCGTGTTACGCATACATTTAACTTTGGAACTAACACTGCTGCAATATTTGGATGTCAATAATAAATTAGCCTCAAGCCTTGATAGCTAGCTCGGGCTAGACGTTTGTCTTTGCAGGCGAGTTATGAATACATCTAACGTTATAACTACCATTAATACACTAAGCTGAAGTCAATAACAAAATACCTGGGCGAATACCGTATTTACCCATCGTTAAGCTTACGGTAGTTCGGTATTGAGTTGTAGCAGATTAGCAATATATATCAAAAGAAAGTGGCAAAGATATTTGGCATGCATAAAAAAATTAATATACATTGATAAAACTGTTACCCATTAATGCTGGTAATAATTAAACGCGTCTCAAACATCCTTAAGAATTGAATAATATATTTAATTTAGGTGTAGTAGACCTTTGATGTTTTAGAATATATTTAACATCTACATAAAACGATGAAAATACTTTACACATTTTTTGTGTTTTTACACATTTTGAACCCTAGTCCAAATAATGTTTATCCAAAGATAAACTTTAGTCTTCTTTACTTTTCCTTCCGAGTGTCACATAGTCACTATTTTCTCTTTCTTCATTCTCGAGAAGGAAGGTGGCTTCCTTTGTTTTCACCGGTGCTTGCAAAACTGCTACTTTCCCTCAGGCGTAGGGAAAAAACTTTTATCTGTAGGTTTTGTAAATAAATTTATGATCATGCGTATCAATTTTTTTCAATTATATATATATATATATATATATATATATATATATATATATATATATATATATATATATATATATATTTTTGATATTTAAAGTTCAAGAAAATATTTGAAGTTCTTGACATTTTAACTTCATATATATATATATATATATATATATATATATATGTTCAACATTGAACCAAAATTAGTAAACTAAAAGAAAGAACAAAAACGTTTAATTCATAATATTGTAATGTTAGTACTAATAAATAGTGATGAAATTGTAGTATCACAAGGTACCGCAATTAGTTTAGATATATGGCCCCACCACTTGTATATATGTTATAAATCAAACACTGAGATGTCTGTTTGGCTTAAGACACTTAAATGTGCTTATATATCGCCTTCTTACAAGCCAAACAATGACACACGCGTATACAAACACACCGTATTAGATATGGTGATATGATATCGTGTATTATAGTTTTATATACTGTACCTGTGAATAATATAGCTACACTGTTTTTTTCTTATCACCACATTTTAATGGACTGAAACACTTGGTATATAGTCCAAAATCTAAAGGGGGTTGGGCATGCACTGAAACCCTATCGCAATTTTATTTCAAATTATTGTTCCGGGCACATGGGTGATTGTAAAAACTTATGTTGTCGCCCCCCTCACTTGGCATACCGTGGGAAGAGGGGGAACGTTGCGGGGGATCGCGATGTACCCGAACCTTTGTATCTTTTAAACTATAAAAGAAAGAAAATTGGCATTGGTCAAAATACATTCCATGTCCAATAAAGAAGTAAATCTCAAGTTGTAACCTTTGCTCTGTCAGTTTTCTTTGTAGCCAAGAGTTCTGGTTTATATTATTCATAACAGTTTTGTTTCAACTGCAAATACAAAGTTAGACATAGAATGGACCGATGGTGGTCCCAACCCTACAGGGATACAAACATCCTTTGCAGAGGGTTAACAAGAAGAAAATACCATCGTTTTTCATCATTCAGACATGAATGGATTGTTATCATAAGAATAGTTTATGTGATTAAAAATCAGTAACTAAATCTTTTCCAGGTATGATGTAGTTTCATTGAGATAAAGCAATGATTATGTACCCAACAATAGGTACATAATATGTAAGTCATTAATGTAGACTACCTTATTTCAGTTTTTCCAAAAATTATTGCTTGTCATCTGGCTAACCGATAATTGCGAAGCATTTGTTTAATTCTTATCTTATCAACAATTTTTAAGTTACTGTTTTCGATTTCAAACTACCGTTTATTTGATTACATAGGCCATCTTGTGGAACTTTAAAGGTGTTAGAAGTTTACAGTTTTCTCTGCAATACAGTATTTCAAATACAAATACGAAAAATAATACATTTACAGTAGTTTAAAATTCAAACATTATATACTGTTAGGATTTGCAAAGATCTGGATTTTCTTAATTTATAAAAAAAAATTATATTTAATTTCATTAAACTGTTGCGTAGTTATAAAAAAATGTTAACCTAAAATTTGTATTGGCTTATAACTTGCGCCTTGGCCTCCAAAATTTATTGTTCCATTAAAGGCCCTGGATACCTTGCTGCTCCCTCACAGTAGCATACATCAGAGTTATACTTATAACATTCCATCCAAAGTTGCATGTATACTTAACACACAAAAAAGTTACCACTGCTTTTTTATAAATTACGTGATAGTTTAACGATGGAAAGGTACAGTTATCGTCTGGGTTAGTTATCATGGCTTGTGTAACTAGTTTTATATTGACTTCAAAATAGTGTAGTGACGTTAAGTTACTTCTATTGATAACACGCCCATAATTCGTTGTAGCTTCTAAGATAATACAACGATTGATACTATTGGTAGGTATGGTTTTCGCCAGGGTAATTTGTTATTGACATCCACATATTGTAGCAATGTTGGTTATAACGTTACTTGTATGCATAATACACCTAAAAAATTATCCCATTACAATAACATTCTCTAACCTTGCAGCTAGTTTAATATTGACATCCAAATATTGCAGCAGTGTTCGTTCTAAAGTTATACATGTATACGTAACACGAATGCATAGAATTATGCGGTCGGGGTTATCATTTTCAAAATTCTGGAGCCCATAAACGAGAGGTAGATATGGTGAGCACCCGGGCTAGCTATCATGGCTTGTAGCTAATGTAATATTGACATCAAAATATTGTATCTATGTTAGTTATAATGTTTCATTTGTTTGTAACACGCCTACAAAAAAAAATGATATTGGATTTTTGTATAACTTTTAGAACAGTTTAACGATTGCTATATAATAGTAATATATGGCAGGATTTCCATTTTCTATCTCTAAAACCGCCTAACGAAGGTACGTTTGGGGAGCCTGTTGTTCCGTCAGTGAATATACGAACATAACTAATTAAATAAAATGTTTGAAGTGTTTTAACAAGTTTGTAAGTAATCCTAAATATATTTTAAATCACGTGTGTATAAGAAATAGCATTATTTAATATTTAGAAGTGAGTAAACAGAGGCTTGTTTGTCGCCCGAGAATGTTCGTGGTGCCAGCAGCAGCCAGCGTTAACGCTAACTTCCTGCCAGTGTTGTTACTTATCAGTAGGACTGTAGCCAGACAGAATCCGTTCCGTCACATGCAATACGTTATTTGGGTTTTCACCTACTTGCATCCTATCCGGCATATCAGTTATGGCTAGGCGGAATCAGTTTTGTCAGTTCGTTTGACGGCGTACGTAAAACCAATCGTAAATTGTTGCTCATGGAAAGTATAGAGCTCAAGTTAAATGTTTATGGTGAAAGGTTATGGGAATACAAAATAAACATGGAAAGAAAGGTTCAGCCCTTATGTTTGACACAAAGACAGAAAATAATAGATGACAATAATAAATTATTGGAGTACCACACAGAAACATTTTAAAACAGCAAATCTGAGAGTTATCTTAAGGCTATGAACAAAGTAAATTGCTAAAATACTTACAATAAAGTGTTCTTTAACGATGTAGATGTGGTGTAAGGTGTGTACACCACTAGAACTGTTCACTAGACACTTATAATTACTCAAGTTCAAATGTTCACTAAAAGAGTAACAGAAGTTTCACTAGTCAGTTTACCATGCACTGAATAATTGTTGAATAACATTCAATAATAAGCAATTACATGAGGTTAATTACTAGTTAAAGATTATAAAATGATTAACTTTGTTACGAGATAATTCACAACATTGTTACATGACTATGATAGATTTTTTTGAATACATGAGAATGGCAAAAAGTACATTCTATTTAATCCTTAACAAAGTGTAGGAGACAATTATAAAAGTGAAATTAAACTTTTACCATGAACCAATTTCTAGCAATGAAAGGCTTGTGATTACTTAAACGGGAGTAAAGTTTGTAACAAAAATTAAATTTTTAAACAAATAAACATCAATAAATAAAGAAATTAATAAAAAAAATCAAGTTTATTAAATATGAAAATAGTTATTGTCTGAAAGTATTTCAATTTAAAAAAACAACAGCTCTGCTGATATGGGATATTTAGTTTCACGTGGAGTCTGTTTATCCTCCCACGCTGATACATTTAAAGAAGCCAGAGATGCTGTACTTGAAGAATGTGACAAGACTGTTGATGTTTCTGGACAGAAAGTCTTAAAAGAATATTTCTCAAAGATTTTGGTAGGCATTTGATGAGTACGCACATTGGGGGGGGGGGTCGAATTCCCTACAGGTCTGCCAATTAACTACAAAGGTGATGATAAACATAACAGTGGAGTTCCAGAGAAAAATAACCGAGAAATGAGATAAGAGATTTTGGTCACTGTAAGGTCTGCCCACGAAGCAACGATGGAAAAATTCAGCCACCCTGCTATAACTGTAACAAGCTTCTGTAAAAGGGACACATCTGTATCTATTGCAGAAATTGCCAGCCAAAATAGACTATAATGTTCACTGAGAGATATACCGGTAGATGTATTGACAATCTTATAATCTGTTAGATATTTGCTCATTTACTTTTATTTTCATGTGATAATTTAAACTTACCAGATTTTGTTAGCCTTTTCTTAAAAATTTTCGAAATAGAGGTATGTTTTAAATTATACACATTGTTTTATTAATCTTTCTTTATATCTAAGTGTAAGATAAATCTTTACATCAAAGTTGTTTGTTGTAATCATCTTGCATTCACTGAATAAATCATATGTAATTATTGCACAGCTGAATGAAAACTTTCAACTTACTTGCTGACACATTTCAAAACAATTGTTTTGTTGATGAAGCCGTCTCATGTAAGTAGTGGTTTGGCTTCATCAATAAAATGATTGTCAATAATTTGTAACACACTTTAGATAGTGTTACATATTAAAATGGAAATTTCAGAAAACGAACGAGAATGTATTCAAAAGTTGTAACAATATACAACTATATCAAAAATTGTAATTTATTAGAAATATTTTAAATGAAATCTCTGGTTGGTAGTGGCATCTGTAGGAAGAGTTTAAAAACAAAGTAAATTAAAGTATGTGTGCGCACATACGATGCGCGGTAGCTAGGAGGCCTGCTTGCAACGATAATTTAATCCTCTTATAGCCAAAATGTAGAAGACAACGTACGTATCCAAGAGCGAGGAAATGTTTAGTTTTCAAATTTTAATGTAACAGTCATTTCTTTAATTTGTTATAATCATAAAGTAGAAGACAGCGTACGTAGCCAAGTACGAAGATGGAACGCTGAGTTACTGAAAGGAATCTTGTAAGATTTTTCCACTAGAAGGATACGAGGCTACAACTTGTTAAAACAGCTAAGTGAACGAATTCAAACTTTAGTGAATTATTACCAAATTTAAATGCTTAAACAGTTTAACACAAAATTAATAAACTTTAAACTTTTCAACACGTATATAAATGTAATTTATGCATCATTTGGTGCATTTGTTTTCAGTATAAATTGTAAAATTTAATTATGAAAAGAGCAAGCAAGCAAACTCGAATACAGGGCCATTTTCAGCCATTTATTGCTATACGTAAAAATTCCTCATAAGTCAAATATTATATGTTCACTAATCAGTAACTAAAGCAATGCCTAAGAAATATGTATTATGATTGTAATTTATATTATTTTTTTGGTTAAATAAAATATGTGTAATTTGCTTTAATTGAAGTTTAAGAGCAATTATTTAATGAGCACAGAAATCCCATATATCTCAATTTAATAAGCCTTTAGACAATAATTTAATAAGACTTTGCAGGTCATTTTCTAAATATGTAACTATAAACTGCAATATTAAAGATCAGCTTTAACTCGCAAGAATTAGAGCTACTAAAAATAAAAACAGTTACAAATTACTAATGATCTTTAGGTTGCTTAGCATATTTTTTGGTCGTTTTTACTAGAAACAAACAAATATTACAAAAATGACCATTCCATGCAGTCATTAACTTTCCTATGATTAAATATATGTGTATACATCAAAGTTTTACTTTGCTTATTGATCAAATACAAAAAAACATAATCGCAACACTATGTGAAGTAAAAACAAAAGACCCAGGATGTGTACTGGTGTCAAAAAATTCTGTGTATACACCCAAGGGTTAACCTATATGCCAGAAAATATATTCCAAATTGCCTTGTAAACTTTAAACTCATGGTACCCACAGGACTCCTGGGTGAGAATCTACATGGATGGGTCTAGAATGCATGGTGAGATGGGAGCGGGAATATACAGTGATTACTTATCACACTATTTTGCATTGAGCAATAACTCAATTGTTTTTGAGGCATAACTGTTTGCCATCAACGAGGCTCTTCAACAGCTTATTCCATGGCCATGGCTTAATACCAATATTGTTTTATTGGTTGACTCTAAGTCCTCATTACAAGCAATAGCTAATAAAAGAGACTGATAATACCAGTAATGCAATTGTAGAGAATGTAAAAATAAATTCTAAAATTGTACAAAACAATGTAATGAATATTGTAAAGCAGTGGATCACGTCTCATATGGGAATATAGCGGAATGAAGGTGAAGATGAACTTGCAAAGAGAGAAACTAAAATTGTTCAAAAACCATCAAAAGTTCTATCACTACAAGAAAGATTGAAGGAGAAGTCCTATAATGTGTTTGAAGCGAATAGAACACTCCTGAGAGAAACATCTGTTGCTAACTTCAGACTGGCATAGGTCATGACTGTCTTGCAGGACATCTTAGCATTAGAATCCAACAGATGCACAATATGTGCATGCCAAACATCTATTATGGACAGGGACCACCTCCTGGTCTGCAGTGGACTAGATAAGGAAAGACAACAACAAAGGGACTTACCTGGATTGTATAAGGAGGCAAGAGATCTTGAATGGCGTAAGGCAAGTGAGAGCCATGGAAAGAAGAAGAGGGTTAACCAATATTTATAGTTTGTCAATTAAGATATTTTTTTATTGTTTCACCAAAAATGGGAGTTGATGTAGAGTATTGTAGAAATATTTCTTGTTCTTAAGGTCAGTACGTATATTAGAAAAAATATTGTTCAATTTATTTCATGAACTCATAACCTTATATTTTAGTATTTTTATTCAATTTTTCAAGGGCAGATTCTAATTCAAATTCACTTATAATTTAAGTAAATTATTTTAAAATAAAAACACTGAACAAAACCCAATAGCAATTTTTAATACTTTGTCTATACTGGAAACCCAAAAATAAACTAGATAAGGATATGAAAAAAAGAAAGGGTTTTGTTTAAATGCTATGAAAAAATTGCTTTTTGTAGATTTTTTATTTTATTTGGAGTGGGGAGCTGAGTGGAAGTTTTCACAAAAACGTGATACTAGCCTGACTGCATACTTTTGGCTGGTATATAACAGAATCATCACAGGAAGTGTTTGGGATACAGTATAAATTAATAAAAACTACAAGGTTATGAAATTAAAAGAAATTAATAAAATCAAGACAAAACAATCAACTAAAAATTGAATTAGTTTTCAGAAAACAGTTATTGAAAACGGCGCTTAATCCCTTTAACAGCTGATGTTAGGGTTACCCAGCTACACGCTAGATGGCTCTCTCTGACCTACATTACAGTGCATTTTTCCTGGTTGTGTAACGCCATCTTTTCCTATTTCGTCTCATCTCAGTATTGCTTGCTTTGTTACACCACCGCCTGTTTCAATAACCGCAATTTCATACTAATTAACCGCATTTAGTCATTAAGTGAACCCTTTAGTTCTAGTTAATAGGATGTGCCCACTGTGTAAGATTGTGTTATTTTTATTGAACTTTGAATTGGGAAATAATCTAAGAATCCAATCGTCTTAATGTATTAGTCTGATTTTAAAATATAATTTACAGAATTAGGTTGGATGTAAACAGATTACACTTACTGTAAAAATGGATATGATCATTCAAACAAATTCAAAACGATCATTTTAGTCAGATAACATGTTATTTGGATATTTCTGGGTTTTTTTAATGAAGTGATTGGGTTCTGTCTTCTCTGTTAAACTTAAATTATGATCAGACCATAATGGAATACTATTGCTAGTCATTTAGCCTAGGATTTAACATTACAAATACAAAATCTGAGACCTTAATTTGTCAAAAATAAATAGTATAATTTACCAGTTAAAGAAGTGAAAGTAAATTAAATTTGCTTGTTATCATCTCGAATTCACTAATTAAATCATAAGTATTATTATGTAACTGATTGAATACTTTTAAATTTACTTGATGATGTGTTTTGAAACAATCATCTCCTTGATGAAGCCTATCATCTTTGTCTATGAAATGATTGTTTTGAAACGCTTCAGCAAGTTGAAAAGTATTCACTTAGTTATTATGTTTATAACAAAGTAAACTGTATGACAGATGTAAAGGTAATGGAGTCCACTCGAAAACAGCATCTATCTTCATTTTCAAGCACTGTCATAAAGTTTAAAAGTGTAGAATTACCATTCTAATGTCTGGGATCTGGAGAATCCTTAAAGTTAAGTGAGGGTAATACAAAATGTAAAATGCAATATAGTGGATATCCCATCACTTTATTACAATATGAATAAATCTGCAATCAACAACTGACAAATAATACAATAAAAAATAATAAACATACAATTTAAAAAAATACACATTATTTACAGAGATCAGTTTTATTATATGAGCACAACCCCAAAAATTGCCCTTAAAAATACTCAATATACACATTTACTTAGGGCTTTTTTCCTATGTACAAAATACTACAACACTGTAAGGCTAAGAAGAAGGTAGGGCCGAACACATAACAAACTGAATACAAATTTAGTAAAAAAAAATATATAAAAAAGAACATTTGTATGGAAAAATTTAATGTAATTTGACAAACAGAATAATTTCCAACAATAATTGTAAAGGTAATAAATATACTGAGTATTAAAGAAATATTTTGTAAAAGTGAACAGCCCTTATGTTAAATCTAAGGTTAAACAATACATACTATATATAAGATTACTTGTAAGCAAGAAGGGTTTTCAGTGTCAGTTTTGCAACAAATATTTGAAACACTTTAATACACACACACACACATAGATTAACAGATATTGAACAATGATTAACTATATTAAAATTAAAATACAAAAAGTATAAAAGTATTGTATGAAAATTTTAACGATTTGAAGTTTAATCTCTCACGTATGTTATATACACTTGAAAAAATTTTAAATGATTTAACGCTTTAAATAACTAACTGAAAATTATAGATTAAACTGTTAAAGATTATTTCAATAGTAAGTAAATGCAAATTCTGACTTCTTTTTAAATGAAAATATTTCTTTAATAGTTAGAACGCAGTCTCGTCATACAAAATATTACATTATGTGTGTAATACTATCTTCAAGAACTAGGTTTAGTGAAAATATATCTGAATTTAATTATAGAAACAAGATAATATTTTTGGTGAAAATCATTATACCTTTAAAAGCTGACAAAACTATTTACCAAAAAGTATATTTTGCATTGTATTTTATTGTGGACAATTATTACTGACTTTTGAAGTAAGACTTAAAACTAAACAAACTATTAGAAAATAACTAACATTTTTCATTCAAATTTGGTAACCTGTAAGTTTTAAAAACAAATAATTACAATAATGATAATCATATTTAAAATGACCATGACATCTCAAACGAGTTAGAAAAAACATCAAAATAACTATAATTAAAAATACTTAACTAAGTGAATACATAGAGCTTACTTGCTGAGACGTTTCGAAACAATCGTTTCTTTTACGAAGCAAAGCCTCTACTGTGTGTTTTGTTTGTGGATTCTTTGTGGGAGCGTTGGGTTTTATTTGTTTGTAATATTTCTTTTATTCTGTTTTCATGATTTCAGTGCTTTTATTTAGAAGGTATTAGTAGAGGCTTTGCTTCGTAAAAGGAACGATGGTTTCGAAAAGCATCAGCAAGTAAGCCCCATGTATTCACTTAGTTAGGTATTTTTAATTATAGTTTAATCAGTGAATTCAAGATGATTACATCAAGCATTATCAAAATAAATTGCTGTTTTAGCAATGTTGTATAGTTCTTAATACCATTGAACAGTATAAAAACTATAACGAGTATACGAGCAGTGTACATATTTGTAGATACTATTAACATTAAACATTGGTATGGAAATATGAAAGCTGATGGAAATGAGCAATTTTTTTCCAGCATCTGATTGTAATGTTTTTAATTCTACAGATTAATAGTTAATTACAAACAAATTCATTACAGTACAATAAAAATATTGAAAAGAACCCCAATACCACAAAAATAATCAAAAATAACAAATAAGACAAGTTACTTAAGAATCTTAAGTAACTTGTCTTATTTGTTAATTTTGATTATTTTTGTGGCATTGGGGTTCTTTTCAATATTTTTATTGTACTGTAATATATTGTACCACTGTGCTCTTGATATTGTGTATAAACAAATTCATAATAAATATAGGGTAGTTAAAAAAAAGCGCCGGTTTTTAAACGGCTGGTACATTTTTGTTTATCACTTAAGAATCTTAAGTAACTTGTCTTATTTGTTATTTTTGATTATTTTTGTGGTATTGGGGTTCTTTTCAATATTTTTATTGTACTGTAATATATTGTACCACTGTGCTCTTGATATTGTGTATAAACAAATTCATAATAAATATAGGGTAGTTAAAAAAAAGCGCCGGTTTTTAAACGGCTGGTACATTTTTGTTTATCAGTTGGCAACGTTTGACCTTGTAACTATTTTTGGGAATATTCCAATTTTTGACAAAACTGGAATTTCGTTTGATCTTGGATTCTGTATCCAACCATGGTTGAAGTTTACTTATGCACAAGTGTTGATCGTTAAAACATTTTATCAGAGTGGAGAGTTATGCGGCTACTGTTAGGTGACTTCACGGTACTCTTGGACGTAATGAAGCACCAAAATAATCAAAAGTTCACAGACTCATGAAAAAGCTCTTTGAGATGGGTTCAACAGCCAACCTTAAAAATCCTGGACACCGCCGTTCTGGTTGAACCGAAACGAACTTTGCGTCAGTTCGTGATAATGTGGCTGTTAGCCCAGTGAAATCAATACATCGCCATTCTCAACAAGTTGAAGATGTTCTTCTGTATGGTGAATTTTTTGGTACGATACCCATTATCACTCCTACAAAAATATGCTGCCTATGAAGCAATTGTATTGCTGCGTGAACGGTTCCAGGATCGTGTCATTTCTCGTAATTCTGACCATCAATGGCCACCAAGATCGTGTGACTTTCATTTTTCGGGTCATCTAAAGTCATTGGTATATGCCAATAAACCACGAAACATCAATGACTTCAAGGAGGAGAAAATTCGACAAGTTATTGGATGGATGTGGAAACTGTTGTGCAATCTTAGTGAATTTCATGAACAAAGTTGTTGCATCCCAGCGCAGTAGAGGAGGGCAAATTCATGACATAATTTTTCATACATAAAATCGGAAGGTTAGATGAACATGTTGATGTATTTAATTTTAGTTTTTCATTAAAATAAATCTCTTAATTTGATATATCAAAATCTGCGCTCTTTTTAAATCACCCTATATTTAAATCTAAGTGAAACTGGATTTCAAAACCCATCAGCACAGTGTGATACTTAATTTTTTACTCTTGAAATTTGAAGTCCAAAACATATTAAACATTAGTACAAACATATTAAACGAACGAACGAACCCAATAAAAATCACACATACTCTTTAATAATATGGAAAACCTGCCTTTAAAACCGTCACCATTTAACCCAACATCTCCAAGTAGAAGACACTGATGAAGATCACCACATAGCGATCAAAAATGTTCTGTCTCAGTAAGTTTATACAAATTAAAAAAATTTAAAGTTCGGATAGTTATAAGCTAATGTTAAAGTGATTAAATTTTGTACTTAGTTATAACAAAATGATTAATCAATGAGATAAGATAGTTACAACAATCAATTATAAATAAATGTTCAACCTAACATTTTGACATTTAAACAGTAATGCGTGTATATTTACTATAAATATAGTAATGAGTGTGCAGATAAATTATTTATATAATATTCCAAATAAGAAGATTGTACTTCTTGATGACACTTTAAAATAAAAATTATCTTGACATTTAAGGTAATAAATAGAATTTTAAAATGCCATATAAAGAAGTCAAACAACATTTTTATTCAACACCACCAAATATTGTAATAAGAATTTTTCTGAGTATACACACTCAGAATATATTTGAAATAACATACATTATGATATATTTTTGTTTAAAATCAAAATGTATTTTAAAAACCTTATTAAAGAACAAACAAAGCCACATTATGAAGTTTGAAGGCTGTAAAATTCGTTTAGATACTTTTTCTTATTACCAATAGCTTGGAAGAATATTCCTGAATCCTGTTGAGAAAATTTGTTGTTAAACATCAATAAGAGAAAAGATGATCAAAACATTTCAGTGTTAATAAATAATACAGAAAAACCTTTAACCACAAATATTTGTTTTCTAACCTGGTGTACATTTCTGTTACCAAGTAACCATCCTCAAAGGCAAGACAAAACTTACTCATAGTTACTTGATAACTGAAATGTACATTTTGATGTTTTCGATAATCTTAATAAAATTACTGATAAAATTAAAGATCTGGATTAATTATCATCTGGCACTAATAAAGATGTAAAGACTAGGCACAAAGCACTGGAAGCAAGTTTGTCACAGTTATTTGGAATTATATTCTTGAACGAGGGAGAGAAATAAAGTTTTGCAGTTGCCATTTTGTAGTATTGTATTCTCAAAATGCAAGAAATGATTTTCATTGTAGTAAATCAGGTAAATGGAAACAAAAAAATGTGTAAATGCTTCCCTCATTATGATTGATGAGAAAAAATTATTAGACAGTGAAAAATTCAAGACAGAAGCAAAACATACTAAAGATTATTTAAGTACTGGACATGTATTTTCCTTTTTTTTTAAAAAAAATTTGGAAACAATTAGTTTTGATGATGAGTAAAAAAAGCTGTGTGAAAAATTTTCTTATACACTACCAAGACCCTGATAATAATCTTTTTAAAGAATGTACAAATCTCAAAAGTAAACTTCCTGATGAAAAATATAAAAATTTTTAATTTTGTGTAAAAAATAATGACAGAGAACATAAAGTCAGTATTTCCAAACTTCTAATTATCATTAGGAATATATCTCAATAATGTTAACATATTGTACATGAGAATGTTTGACTTAAAAATGTCAGATTCCCAATATAACCGTTAAACAAAATTTAATTATTTTTTAAAGTGTATGGAAATAATGTAAATGTTTATTTTTAAGCTGACAATCAAAATCTATTATTGTGTTTTGTTCTTGAACTCCAATCTTTATTTATAATATGTGTATGTATTCTCGAAAATGTTTTCAGTATTTGAAAAAAACAGTATAAATATTATGTGTAATAACACACAAATCTATAACATTCTAGTTTTCTGATAGGCTCCACATAAATATGTCAAGTATCAAAAGATAAGTTTCTTCTATTCCTAGGATTGTTATATTACTAAGAATAGCAGAAATATAGATAGTTATAAGATAGATTATATGTTAATTGTAAACAATTCTTCCACCATTAAGTGCAATCAATTTTACCTTGTGATGAGGCACCTTTCGGTCACTTGACCTTTGTCGAACCACTGTCAATAATCATGTTAAAACAAGTTGGGAAGTAAGAATTATACAATATATTGCAGCAAGTTACTCTCACAAGCATAGCTCAAGTTTGTAATTTAATACGACCTTAATAGCAAATACTTGAGATGAGAAATCTAGGTTGAGGATAATAGATGAGGATAACAAAATTCTTCTAAATAACAAATTAAAAAGCAAACCATCTGACTTATGCACAACACAAATTATTATTTTATAATAAAAAGTTCAGATTCAGTAATATGTTTGGAAAAATATTAATTTATATTTATTATAAAAAAATTGAATTCTTCCAAGTCTTACAATTTACTTTGTGAATTATAAATAATCATATTTTGTTTTTAATTATTATTGGAACAAATACACACTACAACATAAATAAAAATTCTCTTGAATTTTCTTCCAGTTTAAAAACAAAAGAAACATTTTAATTAAAACAAAACATTTTATGATCAGTATCTGACCAGGCACCAAACTTCAGAATATTTAAGCTAACAACAATCACATTGGTTACAGAATAGCATTGCACAATATACTGTAAAGTATTTTTGTTGGCTTCTGTCAAATATTTGTTCAAACAAGTCTATCATCAAGAATCACTGTGGAAACGGATTCTTTGCTCAAAGAAAATATATTATTTCTTAATATTATTATGTATAATTTCTATAATTACATATTAAACAACCCTAAAGCTGTCATAATTTATACACATTCCATTAAAATTTACTACTGCTTTATAAAAACCTATACATATAATGCAAAATACATGAACTATTCAAATTATGTATGTAATGCTCCAACACTAAAGAGGTACACTAATAATGTTTTAGGGACATGGTACAAAATAGCTCTTTTCTTATACAAAATATTTTTCTATTCACTATATAAAACAAAAGTTATAGTCAAATAGTTTTTATAATTTTGCAACGATACAATAAATAATTTTATTTGCGGTTAACTAATTTAGTCAGAAACAAATTGAAGAAATAGAGTTTTCCATATGGTTAATATATTAACCCTTTTTAAAGATCAAGGCCATTATAACATTTTTGAGCAAATTGTCTCCAGAATGTTTTAGAGACGTCTGTGTTTTAGAGCGACTAATGAAGTTGCCCACGGTGAAATACTTCAAACGAACTGAAGTGCCCACATGGATCATGGCTTCCTGGACTGTGTTCTTGGGTCAGGGTCTTTGTGTTTTGGCCGTTGTTCCGAAGAATCCAGCATAGATGAAGAGTTTGATTTCGGAACTAGAATCACAGATCCATCCGCCGACTGTTGTAAACTCCATTCGTACGGAGAATATGGATTCCCTTCAGAATCTCTTAAAGCCTACAAACATTGAGTTTAATAAATTGCATGACAATACCAACAAAACTTCGAGATTACACTTTTTTGTTTATCTTGGCAAAAACCCACAACTTACTGATATATTCAGTTGCTGAATAAATCAGTAAGTAGTGGTTTTTTGCCAAGATAAACAAAGAAGTGTAATATTTATAAAAACCTCAAAATGTACAACACAAAAAACTGCAAGTTTTAAAACTTCGAGAATTTAAGGGTCTCAACAGAACAAACTCTTTTAGCACATAAAAACAAATGTAATATGACAATAGAATTATATTATTAATATTTATATACATAAAGTAAAAATCTAATAACATCATAGTAATGATCTTCTTATAGAAACTAGTTTAAATAAAGTAATAAACAAAACTGAAATAAAATATAAAACATAATACTTTTAAATATTTTGTCTTATGTTGAAACTTTGTAATATCACAACTTACATGAAATTATCATGAATTTTCTCTTAAATGAACCATGTCAAAATGTTTTCAGTTGCACTATTATTATCAGAGTGCTGATGACTTTTGTTTACAAAGTACAGTTGTACCTCCATATCTGCGAGTAATGGGTCCAAAATTACTGGGATAACGTGAAATCGCGAATAATAAGGATGAAGTGTGTTATCCGTGTTAACACACAAATACTACACCTTCAGACATTTACAGTATGCAGTAGGGCACGTACATAAATACGCGAATTGCATAAGTACTTTATATACTGTATATTCTTTAAAATAATACAATACAGTACGTTAAGTATTGTTATGTACAGTAATGCGGAGCTAATTATTTGACTTTGAGAACATATTTAATACAGCAATACAGAAAGTATGTATGAATGGTAAATTTCACAATTTACACGTTAAAAAAAATAATTATTTGTGAAGAGAAGTTTTAAGTTTAAGTTGGGAATAAGAAATTTTAGTCAGAAACATTTTCATCTGAAAGTGGAAAAGACTCGGTCTTCAAAAACGAATGGTCTATTACGGTTAGTGATGCTGACGATGTTGAATGGACAGATGAATCTATAATTGGTACTTTTTTCTACTTGATAAACATTGTGATACGGGTTTCATTGTTTTTTCATTTTGCTGAAGAGGTTAGATAATGGCATCCATAAACTTTAATTCCACATTCCATAAGTAGGACATAATCCATTATTTTTTTTTAAACTTCGTACTACCCGGAAAAATTTTTCAAGTTTTTCCAGTGTCCATGTCGGAGATGGCTGTTTACGATTTACGAATCGTTGTTGAATATCAACTATTCTTCAATTCTCAACGTGACAGCATACCACGGGTAATTGAAACCGCAGATACTAATACTGTGGATACGGAGGCACAAATGTACAATAAATAAATAATATAATTAGTAAAAGTAGATAGGAAAATGATATTGAAGGTATTATGATTAAAAATAATACTAATAAAACAAACTATATATATTATATTAAATATGGTGATATGTTTTCTTGTAATATAGTTAATAAATTTAAGATATTTCAAAAACAAGAATACTTTTAATGAATATATTTATTCAAAGCTTATCCTGAAGATGCTGGTACTATTTTATCGGCGAAAAGCTTTGAATAAATATATTCATTAAAAGTATTCTTGTTTTTGAAATATTTTAAATTTATTATATATATATATATATATATTTAATATTGTCCATTGTTTTTCCGTTGCACTGACTTTATGAAGTTAATAAATTACCAATTTTGATAAAATACTCAAAATTGGTAATTTATTAACTTCATATATATATATATATATATATATATATATATATATATATATATATATATATATATATGAAGTTAATATATTACTATTTTTGAGTAATTTTATCCACCATTAAGTGCAATAATTTTACCTTGAGTGATGAGGCACCTTTCGGTCTTTGACCATTGTCGATTCGACATGTGATTCGACAATGGTCAAAGACCGAAAGGTGCCTCATCACTCAAGGTAAAATTATTGCACTTAATGGTGGATAAAATTACTCAAAAATAGTAATATATTAACTTCATAAAGTCAGTGCAACGGAAAAACAATGGATAATGTTAAATATCAAGAATATATATATATATATATATAAAGGAATTTTTGGACTAGATAGGAGACTGACAGACTTACCTAATGGCAATAGTCCAAAACTGCAATCTCTTGGTAATAAATAAAAAGATACATATAATAACTTATCACACTATTGAAATTCTTCAATCAAAAATGATCTTGTCAATCAAAAAAGAGAAAAAGGAAAGACTGAAGTGAACCACAGATGTGTATAAATATCCAAATGTTACAGATTTATAGTTTATGATATAGTGCTATATGTGATTTGTATAAATATTGATACTGATTAATATTGATTATTTGAAACTAGATATTAATAGTTTGTCAGAAGGAAGGTAAATGGAGTTGTTAAAAATGGTAGAAGTTGGGGGAAAGCTAAATTCTGAAGGGTTACAATCAGGGGGGAAGGCCTTAATTATTTTGGTGGTATACAGCATGTTGAGCAGTTGGCCTGTCTATGTTCATGGTTCCATATCTAATTCTAAAGCCTCATAAATATTAGACATACATAAATATAATACTAATAATGAGTTGATAAATGAACAAATACAAGTAAAATCTAAATTTGATACTATATTCAGTGTTTGTAATGTTAGGGCAGCAAAATAAAAATTTGACAACATTGTAATAGATTTGGCAACGCCGTTTATTTGATCTAGTTTGTACATATGTTAATTTTAATTGTTTAATATTCCTGATGATGTTGGTACTGTTTGCCAACTAAAAGCTTTCAGACTTACCTTGGTAAGAGTCCACTCTGTAGTCTTGAAACAGAAACACATAAAAGCACTTAACCAATGATATATTTCAACCACACAGTGGTCTTTGTCAATCAAAGAGAAAACAAAAAGAAATATGAGAGAATGAAATAAAATAAATATAAGTTGTAATCTATATTACAACTTATATTTATTTTATTTCATTCTCTCATATTTCTTTTTGTTTTCTCTTTGATTGACAAAGACCACTGTGTGGTTGAAATATATCATTAGTTAAGTGCTTTTATGTGTTTCTATTTCAAGACTGCAGAGTGGACTCTTACCAAGGTAAGTCTGTCAGTCTCCTAGTCCAAAAAATCTATATATATATATATATATATGATGAATAGTTACTATCTGGTGTACATCCGTTCATTCTGCAATCCATAAATTCGCAGTTCCGACGTTTCGCATCCAGCATTGACGAGGTGAACCCAACAACAGTAGAAGAGCGTGCAGAATGAACGAATGTACTCCAGATAGTAACTATTCATCATATTTTTCCATCCGTGAAGGAATACGTATCAGCATATATATATAAACTCAAACCACTGATTTTTATTACTGATGGAATTGCACAAGAATTGAAACTTTTACAGAGTGAGTTGTTAGAAAATAATGTTTTCTTTAGGTTTTATATTGTGCTTTAGTTCTACTTACTTGAAATATGTGCCTATATAGCTGAGAGAATTTATTTTTTATCCTTTGTCTTTCTGCTAACAAAAAATCACGCTCACGGTCAAGCCGTAATTTTCTATCCCTCATTTGTTTCACTTCGTCAGCAAGACTTAAAATTTGGTCCAGCTTTCGTTTTCTACAGTTTTGAGCAGCAACCTACAAATAATATTCGTTGGTTTTAAACTTGAATGGTAAACAAGTAATATAAACAAATTTTTTTTGAAGTCAATTCCCGATTAGCTCAACAAAAACAAATTTTGTTTAGTTACTTTTTATTAAATAATTACAATTGATATAAATAAATTAACCCAACATATGCATGCATAAAACCAGCTGTTCTACCTTATAACCTTCAACATAATGTCAGATATTTTATGAAATTATATTATTTTCTATTCAATGCCAAATGGGACTAAATAACTATATTGCATCCTTGTCCCTATTGTGAAAATGTTTTTCTGCCAAATAAAACTAAAATGAATTAATTTTTAAATTTAATGAATAAATTAATATTTGAAAAAACTGTATTAACATCAAGTCAGTGTCCTCAACTACAAATTTAAAAAAATGTATTTGAACTTGAGTGGATGAATAAAAAGTAGGAATGGGTTGATTCAGATTCTCTATTCTAGGAAAACGTAGATTCTAATGGTATCAAGTAATCGCCGATGTATTTTATTGTATTCGTGGTGTAATTTATTGGGGAAGCAATTGTTCTTACATTTTATTGGGAAAACTGTCTTATTTATGTATTTTTTGATTTGAATGAATTAAAAAATTAAAGCAAATGCTGATTTGAGATATCAAAAACATTATTATTGTTTAAGAAGCAACAACAAGACGATCAAAAGCATTTCTGGTCCCTTTAGTTGTCACCAGTCTCCTCACTTTGCTGTCTCACTCGTGCAGGTTCAACTTTCTATCTGTCTGTCTGTCTATCTGTTTATCTATTGATATATCTATCTCTCTCCCCATCTCTGGTCACCACCGTTTTATACATGTCAAAACAAAACACAAAGAAAAAGTAGTTTCAATTTCTCCAGGTAAACAAACTGGAATGACAATTACTGAAGTTATATTGTGAATGTGCACTGAACTTCATATTTGTAATTTTAAATAAATCACTACTTTTTCCGATATGCTTGATATGCGCAAGGTTTAATGGTGTCCCTCGACTACTAGCCTAACTGAAAACATTATAAAATACATGTATCATCTCTTTCGTAATTGCTTCTCTTTCTTTGCAGAAGCTGAGCAACACATTTAAAGATCATGTCTACATCAAACTATTACGGTATTATCATTGAGTTAATTAGAGCTGTTTACACTTTAAACACGACACTGATGTTTTCTGAGGTGTTGGGTTTTGACTAGTCCAGACTAACGATCTCAAGGTCAGAGACACGGTTAAACATCATGCACTGTAGGCATAACTTAAAATAATTGAGAATCGAAATCAGTATTGAAAATTTGAACAAGAAATATATAAGAATGTGAATAGAAGGAATTGAAAAAAATAATTTAAAAACATGATCAAAATCAAAAAAGTTTTTCCAAATAATATTACATATTATGCTTTCATTAACAGTTATAGCACAAAATAATATTAATAAATAGGTAAATTGGAAATCAGGTGGAAATGTCTAATGCAGTTTATCATGATAACATACAGGGTGCGGCAGCATAACTTCCTTTTTTTAAATGCTCGCCATTCAGTTAGTTAATGTCATAGCGGAGCGCTAGTGGTTTCGTTCAATAGGGGGTACAGTAAAGTTTTGTTCCAACACGTTTTAATTGCCATCAGGAGCGTGCCTTTGCCATTGAGGCCTACTTTTCAAGCGGATGTTCGGTTATTGCAACACAGTGCGCATTTCGGAATCGCTTTAATTTAGCCCCGTTGGTTCCCGTCCCAAACCGCAAATCAATTGTTACATGGGTCACTACATTCAGACAAACTGCAAGTGCGACAAAACGAAGAACTGGAGTCCCTCGGCCCGTTAGATCACCTGAGAACATTGAAGCAGTGAGAGCGTCAATGTTGCGATCACCACGGCGTTCTGCGGGCAAACACGCATCTGCCCTTGGACTATCCGATCGTTCTGTGAGAAGAATTCTTCGTGATGATCTTCATTTTCATCCCTATAAGATGGCGATAGTGCAGGACCTTTCAGAACGTGACTTCAATTCTCTTATGAACGCGTGTGAGCTTCTTCTTGATGTCGTTCCCGAGGGTGCTATTGTTTTTTTTAGCGATGAAGCCCATTTTCATTTGTGTGGGTCGGTTAACAAACAAAACATGCGCTACTGGGCTGACATTGCCAACATAACACCTGCTACGCTAACAGGAGTCATGACAAACGCCTGAAATCGGTTTACGCAATGTATGGAGAATGAGGGACGTCACCTAACAGATTTGATCTTTAAATCAATGTAAATAAAAACTTTAGACACGTACCTACATTATAAAAAATAAATAAATATTTTCAGATGCAAACAATAGTTTTTATTGAGTTTTCAAAAAAGGAAGTTATGCTGCCGCACCCTGTATAAAATATAATGACCAACATAAAATATCTCTAATTTAAAATTAAAGTTTTATAGAAAAAAGGAGGCATAATAGTCATGTTTACACTTGGAGAAATTACTGTTTAAATAAATACAGTTCAGGCACTGAAAGCATAACCTCAATTCAATATTATGTCATAAATGATAGGGTTATCGTTTTATTTCATTACAAGTAACAAGTGACACAAAAAATAATGTACCTTATTTTTTCCACGTCTTCTAATGTCCCTGATAAGAGACAGCTGTGATTCACTAAGATCGTATTTTGAAAGCCGTTCATTGAACTCATCCATGGGTAAATTAATAATATCGCTGACAGTAATTGGTATATTAAGTGAACGAGCTCTTTTTTCATCTCTTGTTAGATGTTCCTCTTCACTTCTCCTGCCTAGTGTGCATAAAACCACAAAGAAATGAAATTATAAGTTGTTTATAATGTACGTTCAACTCTTTTAATTCATAAAGTTCTTTTTGACGAACATTAAATAAAAAACAAAACCATATCTAGTCAGGTTTTTACCAGTTAACACTAACTAAAACTGAAGATGTAATCAGATAGTTTTCAGACTTTACCTGTTGAGACTTTGCGTGCAAAAATGACAGAGTGATGTCTGTCACTACCATGATAATATAACTGATCTAATCACTGGATAATCTAGTGATTATCACTAGATAATCAGCATATCTGATGAGTATTAGTGTCAATTTTTGTTATACAGTAAAGTGTCGAAAATCCGAATCCATAGGGACAAGGACCTACTGACTACTGACTCTGGACTACTGACTTATCCGGATTTTCAAACGATCTGTAAATTACTACATATTATTGATATTTCCTTAACCATAATACACTTTAATGCTTAGAATATCAAGCAGGCTTGAATTCCATCCGGAATTATTACAAAATAGCCATCAGAGGGCTTGAAAATTACAAAAGAATTTAGTGAAAGAACATATAATGTACATACTAATACATAGCACAGAAGGACACAAAACCATGCCAGTACGAACATATCGAATGAAAACGTCTGTTATTGTTTTTTTAACATTAGCTTATTATAAGACAAATTAGCTTAAGAATATTAACAATAGATTTTATTATTTTGCTGATTGGTTTCAATACACATTGCTTAGCGTGCAGAACATACAAACCTAAAAAAAAATTTAAATTATGATTAAATATACTGTAAGTTAAGTTTTAAATTTAGTCACGACGGATTTTTTCAGAATTGATGTATCTTCTTTGCATTAATAATTAAAGATATCACTTGGTTTAGATATGTATTGTAGTGGAGCCGAGAGCCGTGCTCTTCCACGCTATCGTGCAAACTGAAACCACGATCCGGATTTGCGACACTGGATTTTTTATGTTCGGATTACTGACACTACTGTGTTATGATTTTCAGAGGAATCTGTGTGCTTGTTTTTTACAACAATTTCTAAGAAATTTTGTTTCAAAGAAAACAGGTTTTTCTAGTAATAGAAGTTTCATTGCAGCAGTAATTTAAAATTAAGACAATATTGTTAAGACGACATCTCTCAATGAAACCAGATGAAAAAGTTAACAAAATTCAATTCCTCATTCTTCAGGTCATGCGTTATGAGTTATCTTATAGCATAAAGAAGATTTTTATTGTGATATTGAAGTGTCGAGAGATTTTATTAACCACTTATTTAAAGGTCTATGAGGTGTGATAAAAAAATACAGTGATTAATTTTTTATTTCAAAAAGTAATAAACTTAAATATATAATTAAAGTATGGAGTATTAAATAAAACCTAATAAATACTCTTTCAGATTTCCTCTGAAAACGTTTTGGAAAAACTACTTTTATGAAAACGTAGTTAAGGCAAAAAATACATTTGGACTGTTATTGCTTGAAAGTTACTGCTTCACATGCTAAACACTTATTTTACTAGGTCATGAGACTTAACTATAATAATGACCCTGAGCGCTATAACAAAGGTGTAGGTAGGCCTTTCCTAGTTCTCAGAGTTTGGATTGGTGCCTTTATATTCGGTTGGTTTTTCTATATTTCAATGCTTTTGGATAGTGGATACCTTTGTAAACAACATGTAGAGAAGGGTTGAAGAGTCTAATGGTTAAGATACAAAGACCGTGTAAAGCAATTGGTTAAAACAAAAGATTGCAAAAAACAAACAGATGTTTATAAGCAAAACTAAACCAGCAGCAAGCCAGATGATGATGGGCAATCAAACAACGGGACATGTTAGAATCTCATACTTATCATCTCTAGAAGTTTTTATTAGTAACAAGAAATTGTATACATGAATAACTTATTTCAAGTAAATCAAATGTTCAATATAAACCTGGTTATACAAATTTGTTTACATGTTAAATTCAAACTGAAGAAATAAATTTAAAACAATAATTAAACGATTTTTTCACTTTATATACAGCTGAGAAACATGGGATATTTGTTAATTGTCATTTGAATAAATTTATTACTTTCCCACATACTATGGGTTAACTATCACTGTCAATGTCTAATAAAGTCAGAAGTTATTGATCATGTATGCAATAATTTATTTCATTAAGGCAGTGACTGGCACTGCCACTTAAGACAATACCTAGGCAGTAGGTTTACTAGGGATACTTTTACTTATTAGGATTGGGCCTCAGGTCAATTTCCTACACATACTAACAAAACTCTTATTAATTTTGGAAGTGTCTTCTAATATCTTATGTATACAAAAATTACTGATATTTCAAATATATTTCTTTTATAAAGAATATTGTAAAAACATTTATGTAGTTAAAAAAAATTATTATATTAGAAGCACTTGTGCTTTAACTTATACAATACCTTTTTTGTCTCTTGTAACTGGCCTCTGCATTGCACCAGTTTGTTCTGGAGGTAAATGATATGTGTGATTATGACTAACATGTTCAATGGGAGGTCTTACACCTAAACAGAAAGGAAAATTATTATACAAAGAACAAAACACACACACTACATGCTTCTTTAAAATTATACCAATAACAGTCTTCTAGGTTCAATGGATGTATTCTACAATCTGTGTTTGTTGTAGACTAGCTTACCCCTGTGCATTACTCCCAATATAAAAAAAAAAAATTATAGGATGCTCATTATGAAAAATTTTAATTTAACTTGTGTAATTTTTATTACAAATAGATTTACTTATATTCGGAAATGTTTTTAAAATGTAATTTAATTTCTAATTATTTATTTCAAATGTCACATTTATATATTTATACATATCTGTGATTCACTTCAGTCTTTTCTTTTTCTCTTTTTTGAATGATAAAGATCATAGTTTGATCGAAATATTTCAATAGTGTGATAAGTTTTTATGTGTGTCTATTTATTTATTTCCAAGAGATTGCAGTTTTGGACTATTGCCACTAGGAAAGTCTGTCAGTCTCCTATCTGGTCCAAAAATTCCTAAATAAGTTTTAGGCTCTACTAGAAATAACCTACAATATATATATATATATATATATATATATATATATATATATATATATATATATATATATATATGTTAAACTGATATATTACTTAACTGATATCTTTACTTACTTAAGTTGATTATATAAAACTCAAAGAAAAACTAGAAAACAACGACTACTTAATATTAAAATCAGATAAAACAAACACACCAGTAATAATTGAAAATACCAAATACATCAATTCAAGACTAACCACACAAAAGAAAACAAATACGAACAAATCCCAGACCCAACTAACAAATACCTTAATACAATAAAAAACCTAATAGTCACACACAGAAATACCCTAACTATAACAATAAATTAAAATGCCACACAAGACTTTAACCATTCAAACCATGCCCAGCAATATTAACAGGCAAACCTAAAATCCACAAACCGGACACACCATTTAGACAACTAATAAATTTCAAAACAGCACCATCCTACATAATCGCAAAAATACTAGACAAAATAAAAAGACCTAAAATACAAATCAACAACACATACAATATAAAAAATGGATACGAATTAATTAATAAAATTAAAAACCTAGAAACAAACAACACAAAAATAATAAGTTATGACATAACTAACATGTAACCTAGTATCCCAATTGGAGAAACCATAGAAATAATAAAAAACAAACTAATACACAATAACGAAAAAAAACACAATAGATAGTATCATTACACTAATAAAAGACATATGTAAGCAAAATTACTTCCAATTTAACAATAAATACTATCAACAAACAACTGGACTCCCCATGGGATCACCCATATAATCAGTCATGTCAGGAAAATATCTACAACACTTTGAACAAATAATAATTAAACCTATACTAAACACACATAATATTTTACTATGTACAAGGTATGTAGATGATATACTTGTAATATATCAACCTATTATTCACAACGAACGCATAATACTAAACAAACTAAATACATACAACGAAAACATACAATTCACCATCAAAACAGAAACAAACAGAACAATTAACTATCTTGACATTACATTAAATATAAATAACAAAATAGAAACTACAGTACACAGAAAACATACTTCCAACAACACCACAATACACAAAAAATTTAACCACCCTTGGACACACAAAATTAACACTTACAGTAACATGATAAATAAAGCAATAAAATACACACAAGATAACAAACAAAAATTAAATGAAGAATTGGATAACATTAAAAAAATAGCAATAGAAAATGGATACTACAAACACCTTACAAAAAACATATACGAGGGCTGTTTTTTTTCAACTTCCGACTGTACCGCTAGACAGCAGGGCGAGCGGCAATCGACTGCGCACCTCTCCCACTACAACCTCACTCATTTTCGGGCGTCCGACGCCATTACCAGTTTATCCAGTAACACATAAACATGGCTACCTTGATAGAATCTCCCGCAAAGTGTGAGTTGCGAAGTGTCATTCGTTTCTTGCAAGCTGAAGGGTTATCCGCAGCAGAAATTCACCGTAGAATGAAACGAGTATACGGTTAAAGCTTTATAAGTGACAGTGCAGTGTAGGAAATTTAAAGATGGACGAGTTGACATTCATGATGAAGGGGGCCAAGGACGAAAGTCGATCGCAAACGAAGACCTCGTTGAACGAGTTGACCAAAGTGTAAGAAGCAATCGGAGGTTTACGATTACGGAGCTATCCAATCAGTTTCCTGATATTTCAAGGTCAGCCCTATACACTATCGTAACTGATAAGTTAGGCTACAAAAAACTTTGTGCTCGATGGGTGCCGAAGATGTTGACTGATGACCACAAAGCTCGGCGAATGGCGCCAGCAAGGTCTTTTCTGAATCGTTACGAAGCTGATGGCGATGATTTTTTAAACAAAATCATGACAGGAGATGAGACATGGGTTCTGTATGACACCCCAGAAACGAAACAGCAGTCCCAACAATGGATGCACTAAAACTCTCCAAACAAACCCAAAAAACGTTCAACAACAGAAAGATTATGGCCACCGTGTTTTGGGATCAAAAAGGTGTTTTGCTTGTGGAGTTTTTAGAGCCAGGGACCACAATCAATGCGGAAGGATACTGTGGTACGTTACAACATTTGCGGAGAGCTATCCAGAACAAAAGGAGGGGAATGCTCACATCAGGAGTTTTGCTCATTCATCACAACGCCCGTCCTCACAGTGCTGCTTTGACGAAACGTCTTCTTGACGGGTTTAAATGGGACGTTTTTGACCATCCGGCATATAGCCCTGATTTAGCGCTGAGCGACTATCACCTTTTCGTGGAACTGAAGATGATGCTAGGAGGGCAGAGCTTCCGAACTGACGACGCGCTGCAAGTCGCCGTGAAAACCCATCTCAAATCACTGGCGGCAAACTTCTATGAGGTATTAAGAAGCTTGTACACAGGTATGAAAACTGCCTCAATTTAAAAGGCGATTATGTTGAAAAGTAACTAATAATATACCTAACTCTTGATAATAAATTTATTTAAATACTCTCACTAGTTTTATTTTTATACCACATTGGAAGTTGATAAAAAAACAGCCCTCGTACAACAAATTTACAAAAAAACCTAACCTCAACACAACACTACAACCTGAACACAAAAATAAAAAAATCTACCTAAAATATAAATACACCAATAACAAAATAGAAAATCTAACAAATATATACAACAAAGAATACTACACACCATCATACACACCAAACAACAAAATAATAAAATATTTCAATAACACAAGCCTCAAAACAAATACAGAAAAACATAACCTATCAGGAATTTACAAAATTACATGTAACGACTGCAACGCATTTTACATAGGGAAAACGACCAGATCATTTAAAATAAGATTTGAAGAACATTACAGAGCATTCAAAGATAAAAATACAAAAGTATCAAATGTTGCAGCACGCTTAATATCACATAAACATGAAATAACAAACTATGAAAATAACCTAACCATACTTGAAATGAATAATAACCCAATAGAATTAAACTCACTATAAAAATACCATAATTATAAAAACACACACAACAATTTAATGAACCTACAGACCACATATACAGAAGACATACTATATAAAAACATTATACACACAAATCAAGAGAAAATGCGTGTAACATCAACAAATACCAACATCACGGACCGAACATCTACACCAGAAAAATAATCAGTGATTCGACAATGGTCAAGTGACCGAAAGGTGCCTCATCACACAAGGTAAAATTATTGCACTTAGTGGCGGATAAAAGTATTTACAATAGTAATATATCTACTTCATATATATATATATATATATATATATATATATATGAAGTTAATATATTACTATTGTAAGTAATTTTAAATTTACTTACAATAGTAATATATTAACTTCATAAAGTCAGTGCAACGGAAAAGCAATGGATAATGTAAAATATATATATATATATATATATTCTTGATATTTAACATTATCCATTGTTTTTCCGTTGCACTGACTTTATGAAGTTAATATATTACTATGTGAGTAATTTTTCCACCATTAAGTGCAATAATTTTACCTTGAGTGATGAGGCACCTTTCGGTCGTTGACCATTGTCGAATTACTCACATAGTAATATATTAACTTCATATATATATATATATATTTTTAGGTTAGTTTTGGTTGGTAAAGATTATTTAGATTTTTTGGACTAGGAGACTGACAGACTTACCTTGGTAAGAGTCCACTCTGTAGTCTTGAAATAGAAACACATAAAAGCACTTAAACAATGATATATTTCAACCACACAGTGGTCTTTGTCAATCGAAGAGAAAACACAAAAAGAAATATGAGAGAATGAAATAAAATAAATTGTAATCACAGATTGTGTAGAGTAGAAATCAGATGTCACAGATGCACAGATTAAAGATATATATATTGTTTCCATGAGCATATGAGTGATTATAGTTTATATAAGTCTGTCAGGTGAAAAGAGATTGGAGACGTCTAAGGCTATTAGGAAAAAAAAGAAAAAAAAAAAAAAAGGATTTATCTGATGTTGAGGTTAGGGGATTCTCGTGATTTGGTATACCACTGGTATGATAGTTCCCACCTTCTCAGTTCTGAGGGATAGCAATCAGGGGGGAGTGATTTAATTATTTTTGTGGTATAGCAGTGATCAAAAGTTGTGATGTTGTGACTCGCAGCATGTTGAGCTGTTGGTCTATCCATATTCATAATTTTAACATCATGTCTGTGGCCATTCATTCTGATATTCAGACCATCCGTGGTCAGGCCTATGTACTGTGCTTAGCAAAGTTTACATTGTAGCTGGTATATGACATTTTTCGATGTACAATTATGATGACCCTGTATTTTGAAGACCATTTTTGTTGTTTGGCTGTTGAAACTATTTGCTGAGGGGTGTATTGGACACGTCTTGCATCTAGGTCTATTACATGGGAAGGAGCCATGAGGAAGTTTGTGTGGTTTCTCTGCATCAGGGTCTGGTAGTTTAGGATGTACTAGGATGTTTTTCAAGTTGGGAGGTTGCTTGTACCAAATTTGCGGTGGATCGGTGAAAAGATTTTTGGTGTGGACGGAAGCTTGAAGAATTTTGAAGCCATCTCTCAATGATAGTCTGTTATTAAAGACAGTTTATTTTGTTCTGTTTGTAGTTTATGGTGAACCGAGGATTGTGCTGAATGAATTTGGTTTTCAATGAGTTTTTTTGGGTATCCTCTTCTCTGGAAGGCTGTTGATATCTTTCTATTAAAATCTTCCAATTCCCTATCATTCGAACAGATTCTCTCACCCCTGATTGCTTGACTGTATGGAATGGATCGTTTTATGTTTATTGGGTGGTTGCTGTCGAAATGGAGATATTGTAGGTGGTTTGTCGGTTTGATGTGAATTCCTGTGTTGATATTTCCATTCTGGAGTGTTACCTCTACATCCAAAAAGGTGATGGCTGATGTAGATTTCTCCCACGTAAATTGAAGTGTGGAGAATTGTGTCAGGCTGTCTAAAAATGACTCAAGTGTTGAAGCACCCTGTGTCCAAATTAGGAAGATGTCATCTATATATCTATACCAACATAATGGCTGGTGTGTTTGTGTCTTTAGAAAACTTTCTTCCAACAATCCCATGTACAGATTTGCGTACGATGGTGCCATTCTGGTGCCCGTTGCTGTTCCCTTTATTTGAAGGTAGTTCCTTCCCTCAAACTGAAAGTTGTTCTTCTGGAGGATGAACCTGGTCAGGTTCACAAGAAAAGGTGTAGTGGGAACCATTGCTTCCATATGCTCATGGAAACAATATATATATCTTTAATCTGTGCATCTGTGACATCTGATTTCTACTCTACACAATCTGTGATTACAATTTATTTTATTTCATTCTCTCATATTTCTTTTTGTGTTTTCTCTTCGATTGACAAAGACCACTGTGTGGTTGAAATATATCATTGTTTAAGTGCTTTTATGTGTTTCTATTTCAAGACTACAGTGTGGACTCTTACCAAGGTAAGTCTGTCAGTCTCCTAGTCCAAAAAATCTATCTATATATATATATACAGATGATTTATGTTCAAGCCAAGGTTTAGCCAAAACATTTTCGAGCTTTGTACTACCATTTAGTACTACTCACAGAAGGTTGTACTTTATACACTATTATGCATTGCAAAGAATAATGATTTTGTCTAATTTTACGTTAAGGTCTAATATACCAACTAAATTACATAAATACTACAAAATGTTATTCCATTTAAAACTAACTAAATATTTTATTTTACAAACATGATAAATGTTATGAAAGTTTATGGGCTTATGATTTTAAGTCAGATTCAAAAATACATATGGCTGATAACTGAAATGTCAAAAATCCAATAGAGTTCCATTTCAACCACTTTCATGAACAAATCAAATCAAATTATGAGAATATGATACTTTAAAAATTATCAAAAATTTTAAGAAAGTGAGAAAACTTAGATAAGCTTTTACTGTTGACTGGTGAACATAATTAGGTCTGACATGATGTGAGTCAAAATCTTTAAAATATAAAGCTACTGCTCAAATATACAACCATAAATTGAAAGGCTACCTGTAGCAGTTTTTATTAACGCATGCGGAGTTTTTTTTGCACATATTATTATTTGTTAAGAGAATATCTTTTCAGTTGTCAGAAGTTTATTTCCGGCTCGTTACTTCACAACCGGCATTCTAGAAAACTATTTTTGTTAATTTTTTCCTCATAGTGTTAGTATAAATTTAATCTTTGTCTTGTGCCGTCAGATTGCAGAGGTTTTGTTTGTAAGTGCCCTTTTGTGTAAGTTATTTGTGTGGCGTTTTTCGTGAGTGGCTATTTAAATTACAAAAGACTTTGTGGAGTTGAATAATTACTGTTTTTGTTGTTATTATTTTAGTGTTGTATGCCGTTTTAGTATCCTAGTTTACATTTGACTTTTGTTCCATTTGAAGAGGAGAGAATTCGTAGTAGTGTCGAAAAAGAGGAAATTCAAGAAATCCGTATTTCTACCAGAAAATTTGTTAAATAGCTTTTTGACAATTCCGATGAAAATGTGTCTGTGCCAGATAATGAACCTGACAAAGAAGCCAATGAAATTTAAAATAATATAAATGAAAACAAACAATCTGGAAATGACAAAAATTAACAATTTGTTGAAATATTGTCAAATTTTGACGCAATAGAGGAAAATCCGCCAGGAAGCGGTTACAGTTCAGTTTGATAACGGAAAAAAAGAATTTGTTTAGTAAAAACCGAAAAATGCAGTAATAAGGCAAGGGAAGACAGCAAGAAGAAAGAAACATAATTCTCATGAGAGTGGGTCATATTCTCGATACACTATTGAGTTTAGAAATGAACAATTATGAGTTGTGTTTTCAACAAAGACTGTAAGTTTCTGCTAGTTTTACTTTACACTAAAACCTGTTGTGTTATAGGCCAATATTTTGTCCCATTCACTAATAGGGTTATATATTTAGTAGGGTTATATATTTGAAATAAAATATTCCTTATTTTCACTAAATTTTTACCAAACATTTTCTCTTATTTTCCCTAAATAATTAATTTTATATTTTTATATGTAGTATCACGATACAATATTTTTTATGTTTAGACGTTGAACTACTTTATTACAGAAAAATAACCCACAAACACTTCTCCTGTAATGAAAACAGTGGCCTAGTATACATAACTTACATGTTTTAACAATTCAAAGTATTTTTAGAAATACAAGTATGACGTTTAGAAATTCAAAATTGTACAATAATGATTTATGATTTTTTTTACAATGTAGTTATGTAGTATTATTATTTTTGAAGTCAACCAAATAGAAAAACAAAAACCATTAAAATTTTAAACAGTTTTTGTCTGGAATAACCTCCTTGAAAGTTAAAAATGTTTTATAATTTATATAATAATAGAATAGTAATTAGTTTTAAATTGTAAAAGTTAATTACCATAAACTTTTTTAAAACTTTTGAAGATGAAGCGTGATAAACTTTAAGTGACTTAAATCATTTTTCCTGATAACTCTACAATTTTTACTACACAATAATTATCAGTCATACCCATTTGAAGTTGTTGTCGTGTAAATTCAACACTGCAGCTATACTTCATTTCTGAACTTGATTTCGAAATAGAGTCGTTAGTTGTTGGGGAGAAGCTATTTGATTCACTACTCCCAGGGAACTCAAATTTAACTGATGAGGGAGAAGAACCACAGGATCCTTGTAAGAGTAGACCGTTTGTGTTAGTTTGTCCTTGAACATGAACAAATATTTTTTTAAACGTTTTAATAGGACTTAAAAAATTATAATATGTTTACAATGTCGTTTAATCTAAACATTATTTGTACAAAAATTATTATTTTCAATTTCATTTATTTAATTTGAGTTTCTAGTTTACACATATATAATATGTAAACACTTGGCTATAGTAAGAGTTACTTTTTGTTTAAATGAGAATGGCTGTTTAAACTGAGATATGTCTTATTCTCAACTTGGACCGTAACGCAACTTAGCAATTAAGTGTAAATTAACAGATCAGACAAAAAATTTTTAATGAAAGACATTGTAAAAATTATTATTGTTATTACCACAGTAGAGTCTCGATAATTCGAGGTAAATGGGACCGAGACCAACAAGAATTCTCGAAAACTAGGATTTCACAGAAGATTCCAGTGCGTTAGGAAAAATAGGAGTTTTAATGAACCCTGCTACTATAAATAATTAAAAGTGCACTAAATAGGTTTATGAACATTTCTTGGAAGCCCGACTTATTTTCTTCTCATGCCTTATCGCTATAAACATCATGCCGCTATCATTTGCATACCGTATGGCTTGGAAGCCTGACTCATCATTTTCTTTGGAATAGATAAAATAGGCTCAAATAGAAATAGCTTTGAATTTATCGGAAGCTCAAAATATCGGAATTTCGAGAGAATCTCTGTATTTAAAGAAAGTTGGTTACTAATTATTGTTATTAGTTAGTTTTAAAGAAAGTTAGTGACTCGTTCAAATTTATTTTTTAAATTGTATTTAAGAAGCCCTATTATTCAAGAGCCAAGAGAACTCCAAATATTAAAAATAACTGAAGGTAATCCTAACACAATTAGGAGAAAAGTAAATGTTCTTACATTTAATGAGTTAAGAAATAATCTGTTATTTGCTACACTTTATAGCTATTACAACTACGGAACCGTTTAGATTTCAATTATTGTAACAATTGTGAGAAGTAATACTTGTCAACGGTTTCCTATACAGAATTCTTTAAAAAAATGATCTGAAGTTTTATGATTCAGATTTCTTTTACTTTAATCCGGTCATATTTTGTTTACAACACTGTTTTTTATGCAAAGAGATTTTAACTTATGAGTTCCAACTGTGGTTATATTAAAATGTTTTAAGTCTTTTAATGTCTCAAATATTTTCCATGTCTCTGACGTTTGTATAATTTGTTACTGTTTTAAGCAAGTGTTTGTATATAATTATAAAATATTTTTTCTTATTTAAACAAAATGATATTTCGTATTTTATTAAATACATTACTAGCCCTAACATATCGTTTAAAAGTAAATAAATAGCAGAACTACATTGGGAAGTATCAATTCGCAGAGTGATTGCACAACAAGAAACAATTTCAATAATTTAAGTTAAGGCTTCAAGGGAAAAATCTCTCCCAAAAGCAAAATTTTATGTTACAGAAAATATAGTAATCACAGAGTTATATAAAAAAGTTTAAAATTGATGATTTAGTATATTACACTTTTGGTATTAACTTGGCAAAAAAACTGTTGACGAGTTCAGTTGACGAGTTTTACACTAGTTCAGCGGCTAGGCCCCTTCACTTATTTAATGCTGCGAGTCATGGACAAGAGTGTTGCTCAGGTGTGTTATGATGGTGTGAGTCTGTGGTGTATTTTTGCCCTGTGGTGTGTTATTGTTCATAGAATAGTTTTTTATAGTTTTTGTGGCGTTTGTATACCTCGTAGTTTTCTGTTGCGTTTAGTTGGTTGCTCTTTTTGATGTAGTGTAGGATATTTAGATTGCTTTCTATATTGGCGTGATTGTAATGTGTTTTGTATTCGTATGGCGAAATTTGATTTAGGTTGTGTCTTGTTTGTCTTTTTGTGCTATTTGAATCTTGTGGTAAAGATTCTCCCTCTTTGTCCTATGTAAAAGCTGGGGCAGTTGTTGCATGTAATCTTGTATACTCCTGCCCCGTATTTTTTATTCTCAAGTGTTTTTGAATTGTGTAGGCATTTTTTTACACCAGTAGATATACAAGATTATATGCAACAACTGTCCCAGCTTTTACATATGACAATCAGGGAGAAAATTTACCGCAAGATACAACTGACATAAAAAAGACAAAACCCAAATCAAATTTTGCCATACACATACAAAACACACTACACTCACAGACTAACATAGACACCAATCTAAACATCCTACACTGCATCAAACAAAGCAGCAAACTTAACACAACAGAAAACTACGAGGTATACAAAAACCATAAATACAATCCACAACACATTCTAATTGACAAAACACACAAAATAAAATACTATATTTGAATACATAACTAACAACTACTCTATGAACAATAACACACCACAGAACACCAATACACCACAGAATCACACCATCACAACACACCTGAGCAATAGTCTTGTCTGTAACTCACAGCATTGAATAATGCGCTGACCTAGCGGGAAACCTGTCTGCTGAAAATGTCAGTAAGTAGTGGTTTTTTGCGAAGTTAATACCAAAAGTGTAATTATAGAAAAACCTCAAGAGGTACAATATTTAAACTGCAAATTTAGTTTATTATTATTAGTTATAGCTTCATGAGGGCCGATCTTAATATCACCTATGACAGAATAGGAAAGGAACTATATAGGGCTGAAGTAGGTGCAGAGCTACATACCTAAAGAAGTAATCCTCTCTATTATGTTTATAAGGAAATGTGTCCTTCTTACACCATTAAGTAGGAAGAGAAAAAAATAAGGATAATTTGAATAAAGATAGGATTAAAAAAAAGGATATACTGTTCCTGTGGTACTGTGAACAAGGGAAACTATGACTCACAGGGGAAAGACCACTTCCTGAAGTAAATGTGGGCAAGCAAAAGTTGAAGAACTTTCTCTAATAGCTTTCCACTGTTTCCAACTTTTTAAAACATTGTTGTACAAGAACTTGTTTCTCTCAATCAATCCATAAGTGCAAATAAGCATATTTATCCTAAACAATAAGAGGCAAAAGCTGCAAACAATCAGCTCAAAAACCTAGTAAAGGCAACTTTCAATAGGGGTTCTACATATATTAGAATAGAACAGAATGTGACAGACGTTCTTGTAAAGAAAAGAGTACAACAAATAGGAAAACATTTAAAGGTAAAAAAAAAATTCATAATTAGAACAAAATTCACCATGAATGTATGCTAAAGGAAGCAGTAAACAATGAAGAGGACATGAAAAACAAATAAAAACATACCAAGGGCAAAACTCGAAAAAACTGTCAATATTCACAACAGCACAGAAGACAACTAACTGATTGTCACAAAATTTATAATGAAAATACAGATGTTTGTTTCTGGCTGATGTTATTTGTGTGACAAGTGGAATAAATTGTAAAATAGAACAACAAAAGCATGTCAATTGTTTACTGAATGTATAATGTATTAATAACAAATACTAATGCAAGATTCTTTTAACATAATAAAGACTAGTTACATTATTTCAAAATGTTTCTAGTGTAACTTAATTATGAGCGTATATTCTGATTATAATTGCGTTGTTTTGTATTACTATACCTGGAATTGTATGTAGTGATATGTTTGTGATAATTCTGTAACGGATTCCAGAACTGAACAATGACAATTTCAGAAAAAGTGGATTATATAATTCTGAAATTTTTGCACTACAGTTGGACCCCTGTTTTAATAAACTATGATTTCTAACATACATTTGTATTTATAGCATATCATATTTAGGTGTTGAAATGGATGCTCAAGTCTTGGTTCAACGTGTGTTATCGATAATGCAGAAACAGTACAATACTTGATGTAAAAGCTATTAGTGAGGGTTATTTCCAAACTGAAAGGGTAGTTTGGAGGTTTTTGCACTTGCCAACAAATTGTCAATCTTGAAGTACATTATGATGAGGTTTGTGGTAAATATCCTTGAATATCTTGAATCTTTTAACAGAAAGCGAACACGACTATTGTGCCTTACCCAGTGTAATCTTCAAAGTAGGTAGTTAGTTCCTCATTATATCCCTTTAGTTAAATATGATCGCAGTTTGCAGGTTTCGAGAGGTAGCTATTATTTGCAAAGAATAAATTGTTGACACCAATTCTTACAGAATGTAATTTCCAAGATATATTCAAAGCATAACTTCTGTCTACAAAATGAAACGAGAATCTTGACAGGGTCACGGCAGTAAGCTAAAGGTTAACCTCTTTGAATACATTATATAACCAATATAATGAATATATTCATAAAGTCAAAACTCGTAATTAAAAATTCTACTTTTAGGATTAGGCGAGGGAAATTAAAAAATAATAATGCGATAAGAAACAACAAAATTATTTGCAAAAATAATTTTAAATATTTTGTTATCTATAATAGTACTTTACCTCCATTGCCTTGTTCCTGAAAATAACGTTTTCCATACATATGATGTTTTTTTTGAGCGACCAATGGCATACGACTTGCCCCATTCAGGTTTGAAGTAACGTCAACAGAATGTTGCCTTCCAGGGTAGTTGTAATCATACCAGCGAAATTTCCTAAAATTAAAAGATTTCCATCTATTAGGCAACTAGTTTTATAAAAATAGTAATCACGTTGAGAAGTTAATACTGTCCAATAAAAATCTATCTAGTAAAATTATTACTTATATGTTTTCCAAATGCAAACAAAATTATATTTAACCCATAAGCCACATATTAACCACACACAGGTTTGATTAATTCTTCAAGTTATGTTTACATTCAAGTTCAGAATGTACATTCTGACGCATTATTTTCTTTATTCATTACACACAATACATGTAATGGTAGGGCAAATTTGAGGTAGCTATCCTCCACTTAATAGACTATATCTAGGAATACTCTTCTACTCTAACTGTTATTTCGTCTTTCAGATTAATGGCGCTTTAATGTGTCTTAGATTTACGCTGGCTAACTGATCACAGTTATTCACTTACCTTGAATGGTGTAAGCCAAGTGAGAGCCATTGGAAGAAGAACTTTTTCACTAGCTAATCCCAGATATTATGATCAATCTCATAAGTTATGTAATTAAGGTTGTTATTAAATTTTCTGGGTCTTTTCTAATTCGTCCCCGCATATTGAATTTCTTTTTATAGCCACCAAGAGTTAATTTTTATCCATTGTTACTGAACATGACTCTAATCAGTATTAACTGAGGCAGTAAAAGTATTTTTGGTCAGTGTTAAAATTGCACTGCATTCAGGAGTGAATACTTCCAGAAACTACAATCATGTCTGACTATAGAGAGCGTACTCAGGTATTGCTGAAATATTAGGTGTGAAATTTATCACTTAACTGTTAACTATTCGGAAAATTTTATCGACCCAACAGGAGCACACACTCAGACAATTGAATCGCTCTTTTTGTTGGAAAAGCGGCGGAAAAAGAAGGAATGCAGTACAAGTCGCAACTCGCTCGACTCTTACTTGTGCGGGTATCTGTGGAAACATCTGCCACCGATGTTTTACTTTGTAAAATTTAATAAAACAGTTGTTCAATTTTTTTTATGGTGTTATTACCGAAAACCTAGCTTAACATAACTTATATTACCTTTATAAAAAACCTTTGTAATTGTACTAACACTCGGTGGCTATAGAAAAAAATTGAAATTGCAGGGATGTATGTGCAGGGACATATTAGAAAAGACCCGATTTTTAGTAATATAAATATTACAAAAAAATTTAATACTGAAAATTTAAATACAAAACTGTATCAAAAAAGGAATATAATGTGTCAGAATTTGTTTACGTAACTGATAGTGTTATTATTGTACGGGAAAAGGATTGTATAGAGATGGTATTAAGATAAGGCTATTATAACTCATTGGGTTTTATATGAGAAGAGCTACCCTTTTCCTCGAGTTACACACCTGGATTAGGACATAAGGAGGCGTTTTCTCACTTTACCCCTTGTAAGAAAATAGATAAATGAAATTATAGCTCAGTTGGGCAGGATCTTTACCAGAAGTAGATCTGCTTTCTCTAGGGTCAGCGAGAGCACTTTACCCACAACTTTCCTTACAAATATGAATTAATAAGAATGTCAAACATGCATTGTGTCTATTTTCAGAAGTTATGAATGTTGTTTGTTTCATACTGTTTTAGTAGAGTAGAGGTAATCCAGATATTTTTGAAAAATGACATCAAGCTGTTAAAAAGGTCTTCTTCTTCCAATGGCTCTCACTTGGCCTACACCATTCGAGATCTCTTGCCTCCCAATACAATTCAGGTAAGTCCCTTCATTGTTGTCCTTCTTTATCTAGTCCACTGCAGACCAGGAGGAAGTCCTTGTCCATAGTAGATGTCTGGCGAGACAGTCATGCCCTGCGGCCAGTCTGAAGTTAGCAACAGATGTTTTTCTCAGGCATGTTCTATTCACCTCAAACAGCTCAAACGCATTATAGGACTTGTCCTTCAATCTTCCTTTTATTATATTCCTAAAACCTTGTTGGCAGGACGTTTTAATACTTTTTATTCTTGCTTGTAGTGACAAAACCTTTCACGGTTTTTGAACAATTTTAGTTCTTCACTTTCCAAGTTCATCTGCGGCCTCATTCCCCTGTACTCCCATATGAGACGGGATCCACTGCATTACAATATTGATTAGATTGTTTTTTACAATTTTATAATTCTTTTTATATTCTGTACAATTGCATTACCTGTATTATCATTCTCTATTAGTAGCTGTTGCTTGTAATGAGAATTTAGAGTCAACCAATAAAACAATATTTGTATTAAGCCATGTTCATGGAATCAGCTCTAAAGAGCCTCGTTGATTGTAAACTCTTCTGCCTCAAACAAAGTTGAGTTATTGATCAGTACAAAATAGTGAGAAATAATCACTGTATATTCCCGCTCCCATATCACCATGCATTCTAGACCCATCGGTGTAGATTCTCACCCAGGAGACCTGCGAGTACCATGACTTTTAAGTTACCAAGCCAATTAGGAATATATTTTCCAGCATGTCAATAGTCTTGTTCTCTGGCTCTATTAAATTAAGGACACATTAAATTGCACGAAATCCAATTGGTTTACTAATTGCGGTGACAAAGGTTATCACGCCTGTAGCATACTTTAAGCTGTACGTGTCACCTGGGTAGTGGTAATTGCGGTGACAAAGGTTATCACGCCTGTAGCATACTTTAAGCTGTATGTGTCACCTGGGTAGTGGTAATTGCGGTGACAAAGGTTATCACACCTGTAGCATACTTTAAGCTGTATGTGTCACCTGGGTAGTGGTAATTGCGGTGACAAAGGTTATCACGCCTGTAGCATACTTTAAGCTGTACGTGTCACCTGGGTAGTGGTAATTGCGGTGACAAAGGTTATCACGCCTGTAGCATACTTTAAGCTGTACGTGTCACCTGGGTAGTGGTAATTGCGGTGACAAAGGTTATCACGCCTGTAGCATACTTTAAGCTGTACGTGTCAGCTGGGTAGTGGTAATTGTGGTGACAAAGGTTATCACGCCTGTAGCATACTTTAAGCTGTACGTGTCACCTGGGTAGTGGTAATTGCGGTGACAAAGGTTATCACGCCTGTAGCATACTTTAAGCTGTACGTGTCACCTGGGTAGTGGTAATTGTGGTGACAAAGGTTATCACGCCTGTAGCATACTTTAAGCTGTACGTGTCACCTGGGTAGTGGTAATTGCGGTGACAAAGGTTATCACGCCTGTAGCATACTTTAAGCTGTACGTGTCACCTGGGTAGTGGTAATTGCGGTGACAAAGGTTATCACGCCTGTAGCATACTTTAAGCTGTACGTGTCACCTGGGTAGTGGTAATTGATCAACAATGCTGGCAAAAGCCTCCCAGAGTCAGAATAATCAAATGTTAAAAAGGTTTTTATATTAAAATAGTTACAGTGAGCCCCTCTTCTGAGGCTACTGATTTCAAGGTCACTATAAAGAGCTTAAGAGAATAAATAATAAATATTTTAGTAATTAACTGATTAATTAGAAAAGTACATTAGTGTTTGGTATAAATATATATAATTTTGTAAGCTAAATTTTGAGAGAAAAATTGTGGGAGCTTGGTAGGTTGTACAGAGCTGGGAGATGGCTCAAATTGAAGGTATTGACAGGAAAAATTGAAGGAGTGGGGAAAAATAAAGGGTTTTCTCAATTTTAAACATTTACAGGGTTTTAAGGAACTTAAAATACCCAAAAACTCCATTAGAAATACATTGCAATGAAAAACAGCTGAGTATGACTTTCAAATATTTCAGATGAGTACAACTGGGAATTATATGAAAAACAGATAAGTAAAAAATATTTCAACACTATTAAACGTTAATTAGAAATATGAACTTGTGATCAGGTTTAGTAAATGGAGTACATCTTATTGTACTCTATATTTGTTCATACATCATACTAAATATGTTTGACAAGTGTTTTAAATTGGTTCTGGAAAAGTAAACATATTTTTACCAAGAATTAAATTAATATCAACAGATCCTTACATATATTTCAAATGAAAAAGAACCTATTACCTTTGAGAGTTGCATTTTCAAAAACTATAAATAAGGCTCAGGGTCAAACATTCTTAAGAGCAGGGCTTCAATTGATCAAACCTGTTTTTACACATGGCTAACTTAATGTTGCACCAAGAGTAAACTCTCGAGATAGATTAAAGATAGATATTGAAAATTAAATTGGTCAAAAAATTCAAATTTTTGAGACACTACTATATTAATATTTTTTTAAACTAGAATATTGCATAACACATTCTATAATTAGAGAAGTATGATAAGATAAAATTTATTATTGGTCGTCCAGTAATCTAAAACAATCAAATATTTTTCATTTTGTATAGAAAGGATGAGTGTATTGTAGGGTGATTCATATAAACCTCAAGATTTTCATTTAATGTTTATTTTAAGAAGAAAAATACAAATAACATATTATTTTGCTCTACATGTACAGAATATCTGGGAGAATGATTAGTCTTTAGAGGTTGAATTGAAAATGTCCTCTGTCCGTCTCTAGACACAGCTGAACACGTCGTTCCATGTTTTTGGCTGTTCGTTGGAACATTGCATTGTCAATACTGTTGATTTCATTCCCGTGTAATATTGTATACCAGATCATCCAAAGTCTGAGGGTGTGTAGTGTAGGCTCTTCTCTTTAGATAACCCCATAGAAATAAGTCTGGTGTGGTCAAGTCCAGTGATCTTGGCAGCCACAAATTCCTGGAAGTTTTGCGGTCTTCAAAGTAACTTTCGATCAGCTAGACTCTTGGCAGTTTTACTCACAAGATGCCAGTTGTTTCCTACTTGTGTACCATTTGCAGTATTGTGTTCCTGTCTGGACTATTGCGAACACCAAATTCCCTCTGGTATGCTCTTTGTGTGCCTATGACCGATTGAGTTATTCAATAGTTTTTAACAAGAAATAGACGTTGCTGTAACGTATGTTGCATCATGAACGACCAAGCAATAAACTGACTCGAACAAACAAAACGTGAATGAAAATTCAATAAACTGACTAAAAAAAACGACAAGGCACTGAAAGTCGCAACTCCAACTGCACTATCTGTTGTCAAATGCCTACAGATCTGGCACAACATACAGCGCCATCTGTGGACAAATGCGCGACATGCTATCAAAACTCCGAGGTTTCCTGAATCATTTGATAGGCAAATAAAACCTTTCGACGTAATGGACTTATGAAAACCATGAGTTTTATATGAATCACCCTAAATAATTATACAATAGAAAATTAGGTTTTAACTTTGTGGGGATATAGTTTTATTAATATATTACCCCTGGTAATCAGCGTAGTGGTCAGCAGGAGTATGGCCAGAGTCAGAGTTTGTTTCCATCCATTCTGTGTCTGACGAGAGCGACGGAACACGTTCAGATCCCATGGAACTAACTGCACTGTCTGAATCTGTTCCTCGTTCAGCTGATCCTGTGTGGAGACTAGTAGGACCCGAACTTGCACCAACTCCACCACCATCTGCCCCATCCAGAGGACGCATCGTATATAACCCTAAAAATAAATACTCTATAACAGAGATGGCCAACTTTTTGACCCTAAAGGGCCACTTTAATATTTTTAGTGATGATGAGGGCTGTACAACTAATTTCACACTGCATCAAACCAAATGTAGGCAATAAATGTTTCATATAGTATGCATAGTATAATAAATAATATGAATCAATAAATGTTACACCAAAATTTTCATATACATTTAATATCAAGTTCAATGTACAAAGTACATCAAAATAATGATCAAAATACGTACTGAATAATATTAAATTTTTAGTTGTTATTTAATCATGTTGTTTACGCTTTTCTGAACTGGAGAAAAACCCTTAATTTATTTAAATTTAAAATCATCCAAAACTATATAGGCCTACCTACTTCACTTAATGAGAACACTGTGGGCGGGCACAATCGTTCAAAGTTCATCAAAATCAATCTAAAGTAGTTGCAACCTTTAACAGATTTCAAAGATGGCTGCAGTGAGCTTTTAATAAATTTCATTGTTAAAAAAAGGTGCAATCACAAAGGTATGTGCTTCTAAACATTGACAAGTAGTTTCAGATATTTCCCCTCAAACACTTGACTCCAAAATACATCAGTTTCCAACATTGTCTGAAAAATGGGTCACTTTACGAGTCACAGAGGTCTTACCGGGGATAGAAGTCGTGTTAAACCTATATTCTTTAAACAATACCAGCCTGTATTTTTATGTTTTACATTAATTAACACATTCAGCATGGAGGCGATATTGGAGATCTCATTAAAATACTGTCTGTTTTTTTGATAACTTCCACATTTGACGCATTGCTTTATATCAAAATCTATACTTAAATGCTTAGTTATAATCGGGGAAAATAGTTAAATAATTTAAACACTCTATTTAATTCTAAAAATTGGGAACGTGCTGGTGCGCTTGACGTCCCTTGCAATGGAATCATTGAAATGCTATGCGGGTTACATAGCTTGTTGTTGCATCTAACTATCATGCCTGTTGTTTTCATCTCAATAATTTTATTTCTACCATATACAGGTTTATTGGGGACACCAAAACAGTGTATTAGACATTAAAATATTGTTTTATTTATCAGGTCACAATAAAAAAAGGAAATTTACATAAAATATCAACTAATAGAAATGATAAAATACTGTATGGCAAATAATAAAACTCAATAAAAAAACTGAGAAAAAAAGATAATTTACATAAAAATCTAAATTACATACTACTAAAATATACTTCATACTAAAATTAAGCACTCAACGTTTAACTCGGAATTTTTGTTTCTGCTTGTGTCATGCGTTTCTCAAAGCGATAGAGATCGATAATGTAAACGCAGACATAGATAATGCATAGTCCTAGACTATTTATAGCAAAGATTAGCTGACATTTGTTTACTACAATCTTACACATTAGGTTTTCGGGTGTCCAAGCATTTTGCCAATGACTCTTATTTACAGTAGTCTGTTCCCACCTCGAGTAGGTCTCAATTTACTCTAATAGGACAGTTATCGTTTATTCTTGCGTTAGTTCAGAAAGCTTAGTTTATTTTTATGATCAGATGTTTTACTGCGTTAAGTGGTTAAAGCTAAAAAAACATTAAAATATAAAAGTTAAACCAAATTAAATCTGTTCGTGAAACTCCCTGAATCATTGTTTCAGTTGAAGAATCATCAAGTTAACTTGGGATGGTTGGATTTTAAAACGACTTGGGCACAATGTTCTCCAAGCTCTTCTGAAGCACTGACACAAGAATCAAACTATTTTACAAACACTTATCGACACTAGAGAAGTTTTAATTAGACTGGGAGTGAGCGTGCCGGGTGCAGTCACCGCCTCTCAGAAGGGAAGCGAAGAGCGCACCGGCACGTTCTTAGTGCCTCGCAAGGGAACCCAGGGCATGCCAGTAAGCTAGCCATGAGAAACATGTTAATAAATCAATAATCTACATCTGCATAAAAGCAGGTCGCGGGTCGCTGGTTGGCCATCCCTTCTCTATAGCAAGAGGAGCATAGTAAAATACAGGTTGAGTTATTCATTCTATGAGAGAATTGAGTGGACATTGGTATATTTGTCATATTAAAACCAAATATTTTGTTAATTTTAAAAATAGAATAAATGACAACAACTACAACATTACAGTTTATTTAATAGAATTAAAAGTAAGTTTGTTCAGTTTTACTTAGTTCTTGTGTGAATAATATTTTGTTTAATAATTATATCATTCCAAACCTATAAATTCGTTAATTGAATCAGTCATTAATTACTGTTGTAAATCAGTGGTAAATACATTACGGGTCTTTTTATTTAATTAACATTAAATCTGAATGGGTAGTTTACATATCTTTAGACATTATTTTGAAAGATATAAACTGTCATATGTATGAATGTTGATTTATGTTAGTAACAAACAAAACAATACCAAAGAAGAAACTTGTGAAATAAAAGATATAAGAAGAAGAATTGTATAGAGATGACACCTGAACATAAGAAATTAGTGAAAAAAAGCTGGAATAATTTGAATCGAGAAAGTGAAGAGCAAGAGAGTGTGTGAATGCATGGATTAACATGAAATGAAATTTTGTTAGAAAGAGTAGGAGTGGAGTGAAAATATTAGAAACTAATGAATCTGTCCTTTAAGATATACTGGAAGCTCTAACATGATAAGGCTTTTCTTTTACTGATGCTTTTACTTGTAAATTATCAATTTGTAATAGATTTTAAGATGAATTAAAATTGTTTCTTGCAGTATCACCATTAAACTTAGACTATATGGTGCCCAAAAACAAACAGCCACTGGTAGTTCTTTACTGCAGTGATGAAGTGAGCAATATATGGGTGTCAACAGAAAGTGCAATTTAGGATAACTGTTGAAAGAAGAATAAATAATTTTACTAAAAAAAAAATTATTCACACTGAAATACTTAGGCAACTAAACATTAAAAACATGAACAATTCGAGTTTAACATTTTATCAACGTCAAAAGAAAATATGCATAAAATTATGAGCATAGAGTGGTAAATTTGTGTGAAAACATACAAAGTACAAATAAATAGGGTCTAAATCTTATAATACATATAGCATTTTGTTTTAGTAACAAAAAAACCCTGTGTGAATAGCACTAGTTGTATTAAATTTTACTAACATTAGTTTCTTCTACAAGGTTTAAACTAAATAAGCAAAAAAATCTAACTTGTTACAAATGAAATTAAACTAAAAAGAACAGGTATTTGAAACTGCATGACAATTAAATCTGTAATATATTAACCAATTACCCAAAGAAAAATATTTACCCAACTCATACTCATAATAAATGGTGTTTCATGCTAAAAAAAATATGGTAGATAAAGAAATATTAACTTCCACTTATGTAGAAAAGGCTTTACTCAATTTCTAAATAAATAGTATTCCATTTTTCACTGCACTACTTTCAAACTTTATTCGGGCAAGTGATACAAAAACATATTCTTTTAAAGTGTTATAAGTGGATTCCCTTATCTCCTACCTCTATAAAGAGAACAATATTAGTAGGCCTAGCAAATAAATAAACGTATAGTACATCTGCAGATAAGATAAAAACAATGCCTGTTTATAGACCTGTTGGGTTACAGAATATTTTGAAACTGGATTTTCTACAAACAATACACTACAGAACAGTTTAAGTGATGACTTCAATGATGGCTTCAAAATCATTTATAATAATTCTTCCCAAACTAATCTTATAATAAATCTATTTTTAGGTTTAGGTTTTATGTACAATACAGGCGAAAAACCAAGTATGGTTATTATTGCCAAACAACAGCCAATGTAATACTAAAATAGTTACATAACACCAAATATAATTAAATTAAATAAATAAAACAAAACAAAACATAAAAGTAATAATATAAAAATAAATATTAAACAATAAATATGTAACAATAAAGAAAAACATCACAATAAATAACAAAAAAATTAAAAAAAAACGTAACAATAAATCTATAGCAATATAAATAGCCCTTGATGAAGAAAATAAATATGTTAACAATAATTAATCTCTAGACATTAATTAAACAAACCATCATTAATACCTCTATACTATAATCAATGAACCGTATTTGTTCATATACTTAACTCCTATTAATTTATTATTAGACTTGATTTTCAGAAAATTTAGTCTAGTAAATTTTCTTGCTACATTGCAGGAATTATTTAATCATTTTTTACTGATAAATTAAAATACGTGAATATTTATTACAAGATACCTTACATAACTTTTGAAAATTCTCATAAATCCCACTCTCTCTCTATATCTTACGTGCACACACACACACACACACACACACACACACACACACACACACACACACACACACACACACTTCTTTAAAAGAATATTACTCCAATTATTTAACAATACATAAAAAATTAAACAATACCCACTACTGTTTGAACAAGTAACTAATCATTTGGAAATTAAATCACAATAACAGTTATGAAATTTAAAATGTATACCTGAAAAGCCATGCTGTTTTTGGTTATGTAAAAGGTGAATCCAAGTTAAACAACAATTACATTTGCATACAAAATGATTTTCCAATTGCAAGATTACCATGACTAAGATTTAAACTGAATGAAATGAAATGCACAAAGTCACTTAGTAGGACCAACTCTTCCTCTATTGGCCAAAGCAATGTGTCATCAAAAACCTGACACTGTTTACATGTCAACATAAACAGGAACTACCTCACACTTCTTGTTTTCAGACATATTCACCAAATAGATAACTTAATAACAGATGCAGGTGTTTAATACAATCTGCAAACGTAGTTAATTTGAAATAAAAGTCGATAGAGTTATTAGATTATGAACCAATAGAAAAATGGAATAATTTAAAGAACTCATAATATAGAATAAATTTGTATTTGTTAAGTTCAATTGCTGCATTTACATAATTTTATTAAATTTTTCTTTTTTATAAGAAACCATTTTATAAGTCAAGCATTTCAATTACTTTTATTATAATTTTTAATTTAATTTTTAAGTAGTTAAATGACTAAAAATTGTTACTAAATTAAAAGTAACAACTAAACTATAATGACATTTTATATATATATATATATATATATATATATATATATATATGAAGTTAATATATTACTATTGTAGTAATTTTATCCACCATTAAATGCAATGATTTTACCATGTGTGATGAGGCACCTTTCGGTCACTTGACCATTGTCGAATCACACCAGTGATTCGACAATGGTCAAGTGACCGAAAGGTGCCTCATCACACAAGGTAAAATCATTGCACTTAATGGTGGATAAAATTACTACAGTAGTAATATATTAACTTCATAAAGTCAGTGCAACGGAAAAACAATGGATAACGTAAAATATCAAGAATATATATAACCTGACCCGAGTCCTATTGACTGGTCCCGTATGAAGTAAATTATATATATATATATATATATATATATATATATATATATATATATATATATATATATATATATATATATATATATACATACACACACACACAGACACACACAGACACACACACACACACACACACACACACACACACACACACACACACACACAATTAAATGACACTTTATAAACAAGACTTTTTATTTGATTTTTTTTCATACATTGAAGCTTTTTGCTGATTGGCAGTATCAGCATTATCAAAATTTTCAAAGTACCTTATGAGTTATACCTTATAAGTTCTATGACTACATCTGGACTCAAAAAAATTCTTGTTTATGAAAGTGCCATTTAATTGTGTATATATATAAAACAAATATATATATTTAATATATATATTATATCACCATATTTAATATATATATATTTATAAAGAACTAAGTCAAAATACAAATACAAGAATTATAATTGAATTTACAATTCAAAGCTTTTCGTAGGCTAACAGTACCAACATCATCAGGAATATTAAACAATTAAATTGTTAATATTGTTTTAATTGTTTAATATTCTGATGATGTTGGTACTGTTAGCCTACGAAAAGCTTTGAATTGTAAATTCAATTATAATTCTTGTATTTGTATTTTGACTTAGTTCTTTATTATTACACAAGAATACATATTGCGATATATATATATATATATATATATATATATATATATTCTTGATATTTAACATTATCCATTGTTTTTCCGTTGCACTGACTTTATGAAGTTAATATATTACTATTTTTGAGTAATTTTATCCACCATCAGTGATTCGACAATGGTCAAAGACCGAAAGGTGCCTCATCACTCAAGGTAAAATTATTGCACTTAATGGTGGATAAAATTACTCAAAAATAGTAATATATTAACTTCATATATATATATATATATATATATATATATATATATATATATATATTTAAAACAACATAGGTTATTCAAATACAAGAATATTTATTAATTTATATCCAAAGCTTTTCGTCGGTAAACAGTACCAACATCATCAGGAATGAAAATTACAATAATGTCATTATTGTAATAATGTAATTAAGCTTTGGATATAATTTAATAAATATTCTTGTATTTGAATAACCTATGTTGTTTTAAATTATTAAACAAGAAAACATATTATATATATATATTATAAACTGACCAGTCCTATAAGAAATAATGTGATTGGTCCTGTAGGAAGTAAATTGGTACACATATAAATTGTCTAAACATATTTTTACCTTCATTCATAGCAATGTCCATTAACTGTAAGTCCTCATCATTTAAAATTGAAGATAAGAAACCTTCGGTAGTGTGATTCATTTCACTGGAACCATTCTGCAAAATAACATTCAAGGTGACCTTTTGTTATTTTAAAAATTATTGTTTTGAATTATTAATGTTATGAATGAGTTCATTAAAGTACAGCTATTGAAACTTGAATCAAAGAGAATATTCAAGCTAGGAAGTTTAAATCAGAAAAAAATTACTCCAAATTTTGTTGTCATTTAAAATATAACAGTAGTTATAGAATAATAGTTATTACAGATTTTATAACAGAGGAAGTAATTCTAACTTGCATGAAATTTTAAGAATTTTGTGGTTAATAATAATCTTGTTGGTTGTTTACAAAAAAAAATTATTGTCCATTTTTATTCATTTATGATTTGCATTTAATGTTTTATATTAATTAAATAATAACGATCAATTTAACAAACACTTGCAATGAATATTTATTCTGACAAAAACGTTTTCATGACAAAAGGCGTCACAATACATTGTCTATAACTAAACAGTGTTATATTTGAGCATTCTAAATACAGTTGTTGTACCTCCATATCTGCAGGTAATGGGGTCCAAAATTACCGTGGTAGCGTGAAACCGCAGATAATAAGGACGAGTTGTTTTATTCTAGTTATCACACAGATAATAAGGACCTACAGACTTTTACAGTATATGGTAATACATAAATACGTTAATTGCATAAGTACGTTATATAAAGCATAATCTTTAAAATATTACAGTACAGTAGGTAAGTATTGTTATGTACAGTAGGCCCATTGCATTACTGTTTGTCCTTACTGTCACGAGTGTACAGTACTCCATTTCCTTTGTAGATACTAAGAACAAACTTTTGTTATCAAAAGCGATGGAAATTATTTGACTTTGTAAATTTATTTAATACACCTGTACAGAGAGCATGTATGAATAGTACACTTCACAATTAAAAAAATCACTATATATATAAAGAAGTTTTAAGTTGAAGTTAAGATTAAGAAATGTTTAGTCGGAAACATCTTCATCTGAAAGTGGCAAAGACTCTGTGTTTGAAAAAGAACGGTCTATTACGTTTATTGATGTTGATGGGACAAATGAATCAAAAACTCCACTTCTATTCCTACTTGGAAAAACATTGGGATGAGAGGTTGTTTTCTTTTAATTTCCCTGAAGAGGCTGCATGACATCTGTAATCATTCTGGTAACTTTAATTCCACGTTCCGTAAGTGGGTGGAAATCCATTATTGTTTCTTTCAAACTTTGTGCAGCGAATAAACTACTGTAACTGCTAGAAGCAGACTGAAGAGATTTCAGAGGAAAGCAGTGAGTCTGTGGAATTCAGTGACTGAACAAACAAAAAGAAAATGGTATAGGCTACTCTATGTAAGCAATACAGTACTATATAAAAAAAACCTGACTCAGGCATGAGTGTTTATAAAAGGTTGAACATAAACTATTCTTTGATTCTTAACATGACACCCTTCCGCGGGTAACTGAAACCACGGATAACGATACCACGATACCGTGGATACTGAATTGCTGTTTCTACTATTTTTATAAAGACTTTTTAGGCGATAAATTAAATTATATGATGATTAATAAATTAATAGCTAATTTTAATTAAAAAAAGAAATTATTAAGTAAAGTTTGATGTCAGACCTGATAATACATCATGTCATGTGGATTTTCTATTTTAAAATTTACACTCTGATGTTCACTTCCTATTGGTTCACTACTGTTTGTTAGGTTCATTGATGTTGCCACTGCAGACCCCAGGTTTGAAGCACCTCCTACAAAATACCAAAAATATTAAATTCATAACAAAATTATTAAACAAGCATATCCCCAAAGGACAGCATTAAATCATTTGTTTCTTTGACAGTATGGCAGATTCCTCCGGAAACACCCTGTATGTCTCTTGAGTGTCTTTAAAGTTTTATTAAGACCATGCATTTTGTTTTCTAGTGTTGTGGTAAATTAACACGTCATTTAGTAAATGCTAATATCCCATTTGCGAAGTAATAGAAACTTGGCTGCAACTTGTTACAGATCATCCCATAACTGTAATTGCTTGTAATAGCAATTTAAGACCTGTTAAACAATTTAACATGATGAACCAACAAAGAGGTAAAAGATATGACTTGTTTTCATTTTAAAACTATTATTTTCTTATTTCTTGTTCGTATATCATAACACTAAAAAACGGTTTAGACAAAGGCAATCTAGGTTAAATTTTATTACAAAATTCTCGATGATTTCTTCTCAAGGACAGATTAACCAATGCTAATATGGGTAACTAAAACTATTGCTGGTGCTCATTCCTTTTGAACGAAGAAGTAAAAATTTAAAAAAATAGTCAAATCTAATGAACTAGCTTTGGGGACAATATCTGGTGATTCGCTAATTGCAAAGTGCCATTATTCCTGGTTGTCTTTAGACTTCCACACAAAAAATCTTTTGAGCAGATAGCATAAGCATACAAGGTCGTAGAATTATATTTTATTTTGTAGTTCTGCATAATCAGAATTTATTTTCTGTTGTCAGCTTGATTTTAGGTATAGTCAGATTAAAATATGAAAAAAAAAATATTTAAAGACTTTGTTATATTTCAATAGTAATAATTGTTCTGTTTAAAAGCTTTTCAATAACTAAAAACAATATTTTAAAGAAATAAAATAAAACCTTTTGAAAGAATTTCAGTTTGGCTTTCAAAAATCACAAGTACTACAGAGTTGGTATAATTTGTTGTAATTTCCTTCACAATTAGTTAAAACATTACAAGTCAAAGGCAAATGAGTTACCTTTTGTCCTAGATATTGCAGTTGGAAAAAAATTAACAATCAATAAATTGAATGAAAATAAAATTTTTATTAGATTTAATGACTTTCTGTACTCACAAACTCTGAGCAACCTTTTATTAGGTCTTTAATGTAAATTGGTGACAAGTAATATAAATTTCTTTTAAACAAGGGATTCCTACTGAAGTTAAGAAAACAGAATTTATCATTGTTTGTTTATTTCCAGTTTTTTTCTTTGATTCCTTTCATTGACTTTTAACTTTACAGCACTATTTATGATATTTTGTGGTAACCATGGCAACAGTTTAAGGTTGTACAATGGAGGTTTTGAAGACAACTAGATGAGGGGAAAAATTTATATATGTCTTTGAGAAAGTGTTTTCTTGGTATTGGAAAGTTGACCCAGTGCTAAAGCGTGCTAGACTTTGAACATGAAGATTCATAGTTCAAATCCGGACAAACCTCAAAATTTTTATAATTTAATTATTGAATAAATATTTGAAAAAACTGTATTGACATCAATTTATTGTCATCCACAGGTTTAAAAAAATGTATTTCAATGGATGAATTGGATGTATAAAAACGTATTTTATTAACGACTGAAAATTTGTACTAGATATAAATCATGAGGGTGTGAGCTAGTAGAAGGAATTTAAAAACTAAATTAATAAACAAAGGCAAATTTTATTATATTCTTTAAACAACTTGTGAAACTTAATAGAAGGAATTTAAAAACTAAATTAATAAATAAAGACAAATTTTATTATATTCTTTAAACAACTTTGGAACAATATTATTTTAATTTTGAACAAAAAATAGATTTTTTTAAAATTTATGGTTTATGAAGACTAAACAACAATGATGAATTACAATAAAATAAGACTAAATAATATATCTCTATAGCACACTAATAGAGCACAGACTAAAAAAAGGATGTACAGGATTTGAATTCAGCTCCAGTCACTTTATAAAATAACCGAGACTTCCTCAATTCCTTTCCCATCTGACAACAAATAAGTATTTTTACATTTTAGCTTTCCATAAACCAAATAATATATTTGAAAGCAACTATTTAAGATTGTATTCTAGCCGGCATTATTTACAAGACAAACACAGGTGTATCTCACCGATTGATGGATAAGGTGCAGAACTATTCAGTTCTCCAATCGGTGGAGCTAACGTTGCATTATGCAAAAGTACACTTCTAGAACCATCAGCAGTGTTCATACCATGGTAGGCTGCATGCGGGGCTCCTGAACTTGCAGCATAAGAGCTTGGTCCATGAAAGTGATGGTACGGGTGATGGTTTGGGTCTGGCAGGCTTAGTAGGTTGGCCAAGTCTTGCCATCGTTGCTCCATACTCATCGTTCGTACATATGGCATCCGACCCTGTAACAATTTCAAAAAAAATATTTCTATAACATTAGAATATATTCCAATAATAAGTATAAAAATAAAATACAATGTTATTGTAAGATAAATGTAAACAATTAATCCACTATTAAGTGTGATGAGGCACCTGACCATTGTCGAGTCACTAAACTATTTTTCTTATTGTATGATAAATGTAAACAATTAATCCACTATTAAGTGTGATGAGGCACCTGACCATTGTCGAGCCACTAAACTATTTTTCTTATTGTATGATAAATGTAAACAATTAATCCACTATTAAGTGTGATGAGGCACCTGACCATTGTCGAGCCACTAAACTATTTTTCTTATTGTATGATAAATGTAAACAATTAATCCACTATTAAGTGTGATGAGGCACCTGACCATTGTCGAGTCACTAAACTATTTTTCTTATTGTATGATAAATGTAAACAATTAATCCACTATTAAGTGTGATGAGGCACCTGACCATTGTCGAGTCACTAAACTATTTTTCTTATTGTATGATAAATGTAAACAATTAATCCACTATTAAGTGTGATGAGGCACCTGACCATTGTCGAGTCACTAAACTATTTTTCTTATTGTATGATAAATGTAAACAATTAATCCACTATTAAGTGTGATGAGGCACCTGACCATTGTCGAGTCACTAAACTATTTTTCTTATTGTATGATAAATGTAAACAATTAATCCACTATTAAGTGTGATGAGGCACCTGACCATTGTCGAGTCACTAAACTATTTTTCTTATTGTATGATAAATGTAAACAATTAATCCACTATTAAGTGTGATGAGGCACCTGACCATTGTCGAGTCACTAAACTATATTTCTTATTGTATGATAAATGTAAACAATTAATCCACTATTAAGTGTGATGAGGCACCTGACCATTGTCGAGTCACTAAACTATTTTTCTCTATTTTTCTGATGTCGTTTTTCGGTTTGTAATGTTAGTACTTGTTGACGTCATATCCATTTTGTTGTGTGTTTATGTATGATGTTTTTGAAGAGAGTGTGTCATCTATATATATTGTCTGATGACTAATTAGGTTGTTGTGTATGTTTTTATAAATGTCGTATTTTTCTAGTGAGTTTAGTTCTATTGGGTTATCATTTATTTCAAGTATGGTTTGGCTATTTCCGTAATTTCTTCTTTTATGGTTCCGAGATATCAGGTGTTCTGCTACATTTGATGCGTTTATATTTTAAAGTTTTGAATGCTCTGAAAATCTTATTTTAACAAACATCACAGACCGAAAAACGACATCAGAAAAATAGAGAAAAATAATTTATTGATTTGACAATGGTCAAGTGACCAAAAGGGTCCTCATCACACAAGGTAAAAATTAATTGCAGTTAATGGTGGCATAATTGTTTACAATTAACAATAATAACTTTATAAAAATATCACAAAATAGAAAGTATAGAAATTATAATCTGTGGAAAAGCACTCCTTAATCTTTCCTTACACTAAGAGAGGTCAACACACTATTATAAGGTTAATAAAATTACTCATGTCATTATTTATTTGTCTGATGTCATTAAAATTAAGGTGAAAAAATAAAGAAGACAAACTGAATAAAGTCATTTCAGCAACAGTTGAAAATTTATAGCAGTTAAAATAGTTACTTTATTTTTAGCATAAAGTGTATTTTTTGCTTTAACAACTAAATACATTTTGTAAATTAATCAGAATGTTTTAAAAATATTTGTTATAAATTAGGATTTAATTGTGTAAAAGCGTAATATAAGCAATACTGGCTGGACCTCAACATCTGGCTTCTTACTACCTCTTTACCATCATTTTTTTACCATTCTTGCTTTTCACAGATAAAGTTTATGAAAAGTCAGTATTTAAATAATTTTTTTTCAGTATTATTAATTTAATTTTTCTATAAATATTTTAAATCAATTTTAGTATTATTATTTTAGTAATAATAATTTTTTTAGTATTATTTTATAGTAGTAGCAAAATGCGAATGCCCCTGAACGCCAGGTAGTCTCACTCACACAAAGGCAGGGGCCAGGTTCCTTCCGGCGCTCTGTTTATTAGTCACCAAGTGGCGCTTCCTTGATCAAACTGTAATTTTTCTAATTTAATAACACGCCTCAGAAAGTTTAGCATAAATTAATTCTGCACATCATTACGAGAAAATTGATACCAAACAAGTACAATTTATTGTCACTGTTCATGAGGATAACATGAGATAAAATGTGTCAACAGTATTGCCATTGTAATACATTAAACTGAATAACTACTAAAGTAAATCATGGGCAGTTTGGTATCATTTTTCTTGTAACTTTAAGTAGAATCAATATTTATTAACTATTTTTAGTTAAAATTACAACTTAAAAGTTAGAGTTTGGTTAGAAGATACCACTAAATGACCATTGAAGCATAAATAGGGCCTGTCCTAATCCTCTACAGTCATAAAGGTGAGTGTGCATACCTGAGAGAGAAACAGACCTGGCATTCAGATTTTGATATTGCTATAAAAATATTTTTTTTCTAATTTCAATAATTTAAAAAAAATTTAGAATAATTTTAGTAATTTTAGATTACTTGTTAATTTATGAAACAATCTATAAAGTTGTTTTTTCCATTGTTGTCAAAATATATTTAAGAGTTTTTATTAATTTAAAAATGAAAATATAGAGCAAAACCACAAAGTTTGCAACTTGTAGCTTAAACTTCAGGCAAAGCATTTTATCTCAACATATAAATCTTGCTTGAAATGGCTAATTATTTTGCAGTAAAACGGCAAAGCATGCCTATATCTGGACAGAAAAGTGTTGGATATATACGTAGCAATAAACAACACTATGTTAATGCCCTGGTGGAAACAATGCCTTCTATCTCCAACACTTTATACTCATAGCCATACTCAAGATTAGTTATGATAGTTTTAAAAACATCATTTTTACTCTTTCTGTTAATAATAAAAGGAGAATAATATAGTTGTTACACTTTTGGTATTAACTTGGCAAAAAAACACTACTAACTGACATTTTCAGCAGACGCGTTTAGCGCTAGGTCAGCGCATTATTCAATGCTGTGAGTCACGGACAAGACTGTTGCTCAGGTGTGTTGTGTTGGTGTGACTCTGTGGTGAATTATTGTTCATAGAGTAGTTGTTAATTGTGTATTCAAATATATTATATAAATGTGAGTGTGTTTTGTCGTTTAGAATGTGTTATGGATAGTATTTATGGTGTTTGTATCTCGTAGTTTCTTGTTGTGTTAAGTTTGTTGCTTTTTTTACGTAGTGTAGGATTTTTATATTGGTGTCTATGTTAGTCTGTGAGTGTAGTGTGTTTTGTATGTGTTTGACAAAATTTGATTTGGTCATTTTTATGTCTTTTTTTGTGTTAGTTGTATCTTGCGGTAAATGTTTTCCCTGTTTGTCCTATGTAAAAGCTGGGGCAGTTGTTGCATGTAATCTTGTATATCCTCATTCCGCAAACCTAAATACAAAGTAGCATTTATAACGTCCAACACAATTAAAAAACACACGAGAATACAAAAAACAGGGCAGGAGTATACAAGATTACATGCAATGACTGTCCGATCGTTTTTATAGGACAAACAGGGAGAACCTTTACCACAAGATACAAGGAACACAAAAAAGACATCCCAAATCAAATTTCGCCATACACACACTACTTGGTCTTACCGTTGTATGAAGAAAAACGCGATAAGGAAGAGAAGGTAGATTGAAAGTAAGACTGTGGAAGGTAGGTTATGTAACCCAGGTACTAAGAATAGAGAAAAAAACTGGGAATTGCCTGCTCACAGGTAAAAAAAAAAACACTACTTGTATACTTTTTATAAGTATTCCCTTATAAAATATATTTGTGGAGTTTATATCTCAGCCTGCAAAGAATCTAATACTATTATCATTAACAAATCTTGTTTTCCAAGGAAGGTATCTAAATCTGAGGCTAAACCGCGGTAGGCTGTTAGAGTTAAAAATTTCTGAACAATTACTTGCTGACCAGGCAAAATAACCAAGCAAAGATTCTTAGGAAATAAAATGTCACTGTAAAACCAACAAACACGCAATAATTATTTATCTAAAAATAACTTTTCATTATTAACGTTTCATTGCATAAACGGGGACAATTCACTGTATCGAAATAATTTTTTTAAAGAATATGCATTGCAACAGGATTTATGGAAATAAAAGTAATTAATCATAAAGTAATAGGCTTAATTGTTGTACAAATGTCATAGTAAAACTACCGTTTCAGAGCATTAAAAAAGTTAAACAAAGAACAGTGGAAATATTTCTAAAAAAAACATACTATTGTCGAATTGTCACGTTTCAATAACACGTAGGGATAAATTGCGGAAAACCAATAAAATGGGCGGACGCAGTCATTACAACTTCCGAGTCGCGTTTCCCTCCGACACAGTTTCCGATTGCACACATGCTGATAATGTAGAAGTAATGACAGACGCAGGTTACGATCTTGCCAAGACGTCTTGATTTCTTGAGGATGCAGTCATTACAACTTCCGAGTCGCGTTACCTTTAACACAGTTTCCGATTGCACACATGCTGATAATGCAGAAGTAATGACAGACGCAGGTAACGATCTTGCCCAGACGTCTTGATTTCTTGGGGATGCAGTCATTACAACTTCCGAGTCGCGTTACCTTTAACACAGTTTCCGATTGCACACACGCAGATAATGTAGAAGTAATGACAGACGCAGGTAGCGATCTTGCCAAGACGTCTTGATTTCTTGGGGATGCAGTCATTACAACTTCCGAGTTGCGTTACCTTTAACACAGTTTCCGATTGCACACACGCTGATAATGCAGAAGTAATGACAGACGCTAGTAACGATCTTGCCCAGACGTCTTGATTTCTTGGGGATGCAGTCATTACAACTTCCGAGTTGCGCTACCTTTAACACAGTTTCCGATTGCACACATGCTGATAATGCAGAAGTAATGACAGACGCTAGTAACGATCTTGCCCAGACGTCTTGATTTCTTGGGGATGCAGTCATTACAACTTCCGAGTTGCGCTACCTTTAACACAGTTTCCGATTGCACACACGCTGATAATGCAGAAGTAATGACAGACGCTAGTAACGATCTTGCCCAGACGTCTTGATTTCTTGGGGATGCAGTCATTACAACTTCCGAGTTGCGCTACCTTTAACACAGTTTCCGATTGCACACACGCAGATAATGCAGAAGTAATGACAGACGCTAGTAACGATCTTGCCCAGACGTCTTGATTTCTTGAGGATGCAGTCATTACAACTTCCGAGTTGCGCTACCTTTAACACAGTTTCCGATTGCACACACGCAGATAATGCAGAAGTAATGACAGACGCTAGTAACGATCTTGCCCAGACGTCTTGATTTCTTGGGGATGCAGTCATTACAACTTCCGAGTTGCGCTACCTTTAACACAGTTTCCGATTGCACACACGCAGATAATGCAGAAGTAATGACAGACGCTAGTAACGATCTTGCCCAGACGTCTTGATTTCTTGAGGATGCAGTCATTACAACTTCCGAGTTGCGCTACCTTTAACACAGTTTCCGATTGCACACATGCAGATAATGTAGAAGTAATGACAGGCGCAGGTAACGATCTTGCCAAGGCGTCTTGTTTTCTTGGAAATGCAGTCATTACAACTTCCGAGTTGCGCTACCTTTAACACAGTTTCCGATTGCACACACGCAGATAATGTAGAAGTAATGACAGGCGCAGGTAGCGATCTTGCCCAGACGTCTTGATTTCTTGGAAATGCAGTCATTACAACTTCCGAGTTGCGCTACCTTTAACACAGTTTCCGATTGTACACACGCAGATAATGTAGAAGTAATGACAGGCGCAGGTAGCGATCTTGCCCAGACGTCTTGATTTCTTGGAAATGCAGTCATTACAACTTCCGAGTTGCGCTACCTTTAACACAGTTTCCAATTGCACACACGCAGATAATGCAGAAGTAATGACAGGCGCAGGTAGCGATCTTGCCAAGACGTCTTGATTTCTTGAGGATGCAGTCATTACAACTTCCGAGTTGCGCTACCTTTAACACAGTTTCCGATTGCACACACGCAGATAATGCAGAAGTAATGACAGGCGCAGGTAGCGATCTTGCCAAGACGTCTTGATTTCTTGAGGATGCAGTCATTACAACTTCCGAGTTGCGCTACCTTTAACACAGTTTCCGATTGCACACATGCAGATAATGTAGAAGTAATGACAGGCGCAGGTAGCGATCTTGCCCAGACGTCTTGATTTCTTGGAAATGCAGTCATTACAACTTCCGAGTTGCGCTACCTTTAACACAGTTTCCGATTGCACACACGCAGATAATGCAGAAGTAATGACAGGCGCAGGTAGCGATCTTGCCAAGACGTCTTGATTTCTTGAGGATGCAGTCATTACAACTTCCGAGTTGCGCTACCTTTAACACAGTTTCCGATTGCACACATGCAGATAATGTAGAAGTAATGACAGGCGCAGGTAGCGATCTTGACAAGGCGTCTTGATTTCTTGGAGATGCAGTCATTACAACTTCCGAGTTGCGCTACCTTTAACACAGTTTCCAATTGCACACACGCAGATAATGTAGAAGTAATGACAGGCGCAGGTAGCGATCTTGACAAGGCGTCTTGATTTCTTGGGCAGGTGCAAAGAGCAGAACATTAGCCTGGCGGGCAGTTACTGCTCGCGGACGAATACCTATGGAGGAACATTCTTAGCACAAAATCCAAACCTAATATTGTTCGAATAGCTTTTTTCATTCTGTTGACGTTACTTCAATGCCGTGCTAGTTAGGCCGTGTAATGCTTATCTATAAAGACACATTACCTTAATACTTGTTAATGTAATGAGAGACACAATTCACCACAGAAGCATGAATAGATTTAAATGCATAATTCTGGAAGAAGCTTAGAAGTAAAAGAGGTTATGGTAACTTTATTAAATCTTCAAGATTAAAATGCCTAAAAATCCAAATATTTCTTACTTTTCTATGTAACGAGTATTAGCTGTTATAGCAGTAAGAGGTTATAAGGGCCTAATCAATTACTACGATTCGTCGATGCTGTAGGTGATTCGTCGATGTTGTAGGTGATTCGTCGATGTTGTAGGTGATTCGTCGATGTTGTAGGTGATTCGTCGATATTGTAGGTGAATCGTGTTGTAGGTGATTCGTCAATGTTGTCGGTGATTCGTCGATGTTGTAGGTGATTCGTCGATGTTGTAGGTGAATCGTCGATGCTGTAGGTGAATCGTGTTGTAGGTGATTCGTCAATGTTGTCGGTGATTCGTCGATGTTGTAGGTGATTCGTCGATGTTGTAGGTGATTCGTCGATGTTGTAGGTGAATCGTCGATGTTGTAGGTGATTCGTCGATGTTGTAGGTGAATCGTCGATGTTTTAGGTGAATCGTTGATGTTGTAGGTGATTCGTCGATTTTGTAGGTGTTTCGTCGATGTTGTAGGTGATTCGTTGATGTTGTAGGTGAATCGTCGATGTTGTAGGTGATTCGTCGATGTTGTAGGTGATTCGTCGATGTTGTAGGTGATTCGTCGATGTTGTAGGTGTTTCGTCGATGTTGTAGGTGATTCGTCGATGTTGTAGGTGAATCGTCGATGTTGTAGGTGATTCGTCGATGTTGTAGGTAATTCTTTGATGTTGTAGGTGAATCGTCGATGTTGTAGGTGAATCGTCGATGTTGTAAGTGATTCGTCGATGTTGCAGGTGAATCGTCGATTTTGTAGGTGATTCGTCGATGTTGTAGGTGATTTGTCGAAGTTCTAAGAGAAATTCAAGATTTGATGTTCTGAGACAATAATTCGTAAGAGATCCAGTAATGTTCTTAGACTTAGGCTAATTATAGTGCTGGTTATGATGGCCTAACCAAATCAAAAGACTCGTCGCTGTTCCAATTCTAGAACAAGTGAAAAGTTATAATCGCCTGATAAAATAAGAAGACAATTCCTGTTCTAAGCCAAGTACAAGCTATGAAAGTTTTATCAATTTCAAAGATTTTAAGGTGTGTATCATTGACAGAGTAGTAGAAATAAATATTATTCTTGAATATATCTCTTTAAGAATTATTTGTAACCCAGTGTAAAGGTTCGGCCCGGCATATACAAAATAAACTCATCCCTATTAGAAACCTTAGGAGCTGTGGTATAAATCTTAGAATGAACACGTTTTTGTTGTGAAAGAGAACAACACACAGGAGAAAATTAAGAAACACTAGCGCGCCCTTTACAACTTTGATGGTCGTTGAATAATAATATTAAACATTTCAATTTAATAAAAGGTGACAGCAACCTTTTTCTTTAACTTTCAAAATTCGCAGTTTGCCTAATCACAGCAAACGAATGACCAATTACTTATTCGATAAGAAAGTAATCCAATAAGGAATCAACACAATACTTAAAACAATTGGTAAAAACATATGAATTTCATCTCTTGATAGAAAATTTATATAATTACAATAAATTACAAAAGTATAATTACAATTTGCTGATTAAACAAATATCACGGAAATATTATCGTCTACACACGACCAAATGAAATGTATATAACCAAAGTAACGTTATTAACAATACAAGGTTAAAGTTCACTTGGCAGTTATTGCTTTGGCAGCGAATCTTGCACTTCCGAATACAAACAGTATTGCCAATCTAACAGAAGCAAAACCGAAGTCAACGACCTAGTTTATTCATTCACACTAACACTACTGAAGAGGCACAACAATATTATTAATTACGGAAAGGTGGAAATAGCAGTCAGAATTGTTACACTTTATTACTTATTACACTTATGCTATTACTTGCGACCAGACTAAAGGTTGTTAAATTGTTAAATTAACAACTTTTAGTTAACAAAAAGTCTGGTCGCAAGTAATAGCAAAAGTGTAATAAGTAATTAACAACCAGCTCGTCATGAACAGCAACAAGATTTCGATATTTAGATTTTATTGCTAATGTAATTTGTCTCTTTATAAATATAGTCTACACACTCTCTCCATTCCTTTACGAAATAAAAAATTTAAAACACTCATTCTGGTGCTAAGAATTGAGCATTATAAATTCCTTTGAAGCGGGTTTTAGGATTGAAAAATTAATAAATATGAGATACAATTTCACAAAAGTTCCTTTAATGTCGACTAAGTGCGATTTTAAAGAAAAGTAGGAGTTCCTTATAGGAAATTATAGTAAAGAACAATCCCGGAATGAGTTTAACACGCACGCACGCGCATGTGCGCGTAAAAGTATATAAGCGAGACTACTTAAAATGGGTTTCCATGTATGTTTATTCCGAGATTTCTATCGAAAAGAGTAGAAAGATAGCATCAGCATAACAATAGCGAACGCCACAAGTCAGTGTAAAGGCAAAGGCAGGTTGTAGGCGTGTAAGGGAATATGGAACAGTCGCCAATTGTCCGGAGTGTTGTTGTTTCAGCTGCAGGTGTCTATGATTGACGCATCGAGGCGGGCTCCCACCTCCTCAACACTAATGTTTACTATGCCACTTCACTTCGTGATCCTCCGTCTACCCACCTCAAGTCTCTCTGTTGTTTTTTCCTCAAGAGACCTCTTTTTCCTTCGCTTTATTTCTTTTTTTTACTCGGACGAAACTGTATCTTTTGAATTCCGTGACTCGAGTGGGATGTCTACAGAAACGTGTCCTTTCTCCTTCGGAAAGCTTCCTACATGACGAGATAAAGCCAGATAAGTTTTAGTGGAATTCTCCCGAACCGTGCGCTGGCTTTTAAATAAGATTTCCCTGGATGCCCGTTTCCGTCGTGGAAAAGTTAACATTTCGCGAAGCAAGTGGAGGGAGTGTCGGTGATTAGCGCAACAACTGTGAAGGCCGGGCGATTAGCGTCCATCGCTCAAAATGGCTGCCATACCACTGTCCCTCTTCTCTAACCTTTACAACGTTTTCATTGCGATAATGCGTTATAAAAGGTAGAAAACCTGACGATGTACACTGACAAGTTGAGAAGGGTCACACTAGATTCGAACGCCTGCTTCTTCAGTAGCCCCACACTATTAAAACACTTGAAAATGTACATTGTTTGCCAATTTCAAGAGAAATCGAAACAAATATTTAAAATGTAAACAAATCGAAACGTTAGGCACTAATAAACATAACTGCGAAGAAATATTATATAAACTAATTTTAAAAATTATACTCGAATATCTGTAAAGTTCAAAAACGTTTAAAACAAAGGTTTTTTGTTTATATAAGATCAAGACTCTAGGGAGACAATCGATTATTTATTTTCTTTTATACGTTTCAATGGCAAATCGAAATTTAGTTTAAAATTTCTACAAACATTGTTACTGGTGATGGCAAATTTGCCACTGAAACGTGCAGGACAAATTTATAGTGAGTTTGTGTTTATTAGTATTTAATTACCAAGTGTGCGGGGTTAGTCCAGCGCCTAAATACAAAGAAAGAAGTAACCGTATCAATTCTGTAATCACAAATACGCACTCACACGCATGCAAACTAAAACTTTGTGACGTGGCGAAAATAAACTTTTGCAAAACAATGGACTGAAGAAGGAAGAAAACGACTTTCCTCGGCGCGCTGATCGGGGGGAACACAACAAGACTGATTAACTGGAGATTGACAGCGGCGCGGCGTCTTAGGTCAGATGTTTGACGGATGTTTCGGCCATTACACGAGTAACGCCCAGAGCTCTGACGACTTTATCAGAAGACAAATTGGTAATCTGCATCAGTTCGGCTCGGAGGCGAGAGAAATTTATTGCCCAGGCTTCTTTGGAGCCTTGTTAACTCACTACACCACCGACTCGGGCTCAACTTTCATATCTGCTCACTATTTAGTCTGGAGCAATAGTTTGGTCTCATTTAAACACCTGCAATAATGCCAACAAGAGGTGTAGTTATTACATTTAGTCTGGAGCAATAGTTTGGCCTCCCTTAAACACCTGTAATAATGCCAACAAGAGGTGCTTACTATATTTAGTCTGGAGCAATAGTTTGGCCTCTCTTAAACACGTGCAATAATGCCAACAAGAGGTGTAGTTATTACATTTAGTCTGGAGCAATAGTTTGGTCTCATTTAAACACCTGTAATAATGCCAACAAGAGGTAGTTATTATATTTAGTCTGGAGCAATAGTTTGGCCTCCCTTAAACACATCCAACAAGAGGTAGCTACTATATTTAGTGTGAAGCAATAGTTTGGTCTCATTTAAACACCTGCAATAATGCCAACAAGAGGTGGTTATTATATTTAGTCTGGAGCAATAGTTTGGCCTCCCTTAAACACATCCAACAAGAGGTAGCTACTATATTTAGTGTGAAGCAATTGTTTGGTCTCATTTAAACACCTGCAATAATGCCAACAAGAGGTGGTTATTATATTTAGTCTGGAGCAATAGTTTGGTCTCCCTTAAACACATCCAACAAGAGGTAGCTACTATATTTAGTGTGAAGCAATAGTTTGGTCTCATTTAAACACCTGCAATAATGCCAACAAGAGGTGTAGTTATTACATTTAGTCTGGAGCAATAGTTTGGCCTCCCTTAAACACCTGTAATAATGCCAACAAGAGGTGCTTACTATATTTAGTCTGGAGCAATAGTTTGGCCTCTCTTAAACACGTGCAATAATGCCAACAAGAGGTGTAGTTATTACATTTAGTCTGGAGCAATAGTTTGGCCTCCCTTAAACACCTGTAATAATGCCAACAAGAGGTGCTTACTATATTTAGTCTGGAGCAATAGTTTGGCCTCTCTTAAACACGTGCAATAATGCCAACAAGAGGTGTAGTTATTACATTTAGTCTGGAGCAATAGTTTGGCCTCCCTTAAACACCTGTAATAATGCCAACAAGAGGTGCTTACTATATTTAGTCTGGAGCAATAGTTTGGCCTCTCTTAAACACCTGTAATAATGCCAACAAGAGGTGCTTACTATATTTAGTCTGGAGCAATAGTTTGGCCTCCCTTAAACACCTGTAATAATGCCAACAAGAGGTAGCTACTATATTTAGTCTGGAGCAATAGTTTGGCCTCATTTAAACACCTGCAATAATGCCAACAAGAGGTGTAGTTATTACATTTAGTCTGGAGCAATAGTTTGGCCTCCCTTAAACACCTGTAATAATGCCAACAAGAGGTGCTTACTATATTTAGTCTGGAGCAATAGTTTGGCCTCTCTTAAACACGTGCAATAATGCCAACAAGAGGTGTAGTTATTACATTTAGTCTGGAGCAATAGTTTGGTCTCATTTAAACACCTGTAATAATGCCAACAAGAGGTAGTTATTATATTTAGTCTGGAGCAATAGTTTGGCCTCCCTTAAACACATCCAACAAGAGGTAGCTACTATATTTAGTGTGAAGCAATAGTTTGGTCTCATTTAAACACCTGCAATAATGCCAACAAGAGGTGGTTACTATATTTAGTGAAGCAATAGTTTGGTCTCATTTAAACACCTGCAATAATGCCAACAAGAGGTGGTTACTATATTTAGTGAAGCAATAGTTTGGTCTCATTTAAACACCTGCAATAATGCCAACAAGAGGTGGTTATTATATTTAGTCTGGAGCAATAGTTTGGTCTCATTTAAACACATCCAACAAGAGGTAGCTACTATATTTAGTGTGAAGCAATAGTTTGGTCTCATTTAAACACCTGCAATAATGCCAACAAGAGGTGGTTATTATATTTAGTCTGGAGCAATAGTTTGGCCTCCCTTAAACACATCCAACAAGAGGTAGCTACTATATTTAGTGTGAAGCAATTGTTTGGTCTCATTTAAACACCTGCAATAATGCCAACAAGAGGTGGTTATTATATTTAGTCTGGAGCAATAGTTTGGCCTCCCTTAAACACATCCAACAAGAGGTAGCTACTATATTTAGTGTGAAGCAATTGTTTGGTCTCATTTAAACACCTGCAATAATGCCAACAAGAGGTGGTTATTATATTTAGTCTGGAGCAATAGTTTGGCCTCCCTTAAACACATCTAACAAGAGGTAGCTACTATATTTAGTGTGAAGCAATAGTTTGGTCTCATTTAAACACCTGCAATAATGCCAACAAGAGGTGGTTATTATATTTAGTCTGGAGCAATAGTTTGGCCTCCCTTAAACACATCCAACAAGAGGTAGCTACTATATTTAGTGTGAAGCAATTGTTTGGTCTCATTTAAACACCTGCAATAATGCCAACAAGAGGTGGTTATTATATTTAGTCTGGAGCAATAGTTTGGCCTCCCTTAAACACATCCAACAAGAGGTAGCTACTATATTTAGTGTGAAGCAATAGTTTGGTCTCATTTAAACACCTGCAATAATGCCAACAAGAGGTGGTTATTATATTTAGTCTGGAGCAATAGTTTGGCCTCCCTTAAACACATCCAACAAGAGGTAGCTACTATATTTAGTGTGAAGCAATAGTTTGGTCTCATTTAAACACCTGCAATAATGCCAACAAGAGGTGGTTATTATATTTAGTCTGGAGCAATAGTTTGGCCTCCCTTAAACACATCCAACAAGAGGTAGCTACTATATTTAGTGTGAAGCAATTGTTTGGTCTCATTTAAACACCTGCAATAATGCCAACAAGAGGTGGTTATTATATTTAGTCTGGAGCAATAGTTTGGCCTCCCTTAAACACATCCAACAAGAGGTAGCTACTATATTTAGTGTGAAGCAATTGTTTGGTCTCATTTAAACACCTGCAATAATGCCAACAAGAGGTGGTTATTATATTTAGTCTGGAGCAATAGTTTGGCCTCCCTTAAACACATCCAACAAGAGGTAGCTACTATATTTAGTGTGAAGCAATAGTTTGGTCTCATTTAAACACCTGCAATAATGCCAACAAGAGGTGGTTATTATATTTAGTCTGGAGCAATAGTTTGGCCTCCCTTAAACACATCCAACAAGAGGTAGCTACTATATTTAGTGTGAAGCAATTGTTTGGTCTCATTTAAACACCTGCAATAATGCCAACAAGAGGTGGTTATTATATTTAGTCTGGAGCAATAGTTTGGTCTCTCTTAAACACATCCAACAAGAGGTGGCTACTATATTTAGTGTGAAGCAATAGTTTGGTCTCATTTAAACACCTGCAATAATGCCAACAAGAGGTGGTTATTATATTTAGTCTGGAGCAATAGTTTGGTCTCCCTTAAACACATCCAACAAGAGGTAGCTACTATATTTAGTGTGAAGCAATTGTTTGGTCTCATTTAAACACCTGCAATAATGCCAACAAGAGGTGGTTATTATATTTAGTCTGGAGCAATAGTTTGGCCTCCCTTAAACACATCCAACAAGAGGTAGCTACTATATTTAGTGTGAAGCAATTGTTTGGTCTCATTTAAACACCTGCAATAATGCCAACAAGAGGTGGTTATTATATTTAGTCTGGAGCAATAGTTTGGCCTCCCTTAAACACATCCAACAAGAGGTAGCTACTATATTTAGTGTGAAGCAATAGTTTGGTCTCATTTAAACACCTGCAATAATGCCAACAAGAGGTGGTTATTATATTTAGTCTGGAGCAATAGTTTGGCCTCCCTTAAACACATCCAACAAGAGGTAGCTACTATATTTAGTGTGAAGCAATAGTTTGGTCTCATTTAAACACCTGCAATAATGCCAACAAGAGGTGGTTATTATATTTAGTCTGGAGCAATAGTTTGGCCTCCCTTAAACACATCCAACAAGAGGTAGCTACTATATTTAGTGTGAAGCAATTGTTTGGTCTCATTTAAACACCTGCAATAATGCCAACAAGAGGTGGTTATTATATTTAGTCTGGAGCAATAGTTTGGCCTCCCTTAAACACATCCAACAAGAGGTAGCTACTATATTTAGTGTGAAGCAATTGTTTGGTCTCATTTAAACACCTGCAATAATGCCAACAAGAGGTGGTTATTATATTTAGTCTGGAGCAATAGTTTGGCCTCCCTTAAACACATCCAACAAGAGGTAGCTACTATATTTAGTGTGAAGCAATAGTTTGGTCTCATTTAAACACCTGCAATAATGCCAACAAGAGGTGGTTATTATATTTAGTCTGGAGCAATAGTTTGGCCTCCCTTAAACACATCCAACAAGAGGTAGCTACTATATTTAGTGTGAAGCAATTGTTTGGTCTCATTTAAACACCTGCAATAATGCCAACAAGAGGTGGTTATTATATTTAGTCTGGAGCAATAGTTTGGCCTCCCTTAAACACATCCAACAAGAGGTGGCTACTATATTTAGTGTGAAGCAATTGTTTGGTCTCATTTAAACACCTGCAATAATGCCAACAAGAGGTGGTTATTATATTTAGTCTGGAGCAATAGTTTGGCCTCCCTTAAACACATCCAACAAGAGGTAGCTACTATATTTAGTGTGAAGCAATTGTTTGGTCTCATTTAAACACCTGCAATAATGCCAACAAGAGGTGGTTATTATATTTAGTCTGGAGCAATAGTTTGGTCTCATTTAAACACCTGCAATAATGCCAACAAGAGGTGGTTATTATATTTAGTCTGGAGCAATAGTTTGGTCTCATTTAAACACCTGCAATAATGCCAACAAGAGGTGGTTATTATATTTAGTCTGGAGCAATAGTTTGGCCTCCCTTAAACACATCCAACAAGAGGTAGCTACTATATTTAGTGTGAAGCAATTGTTTGGTCTCATTTAAACACCTGCAATAATGCCAACAAGAGGTGGTTATTATATTTAGTCTGGAGCAATAGTTTGGCCTCCCTTAAACACATCCAACAAGAGGTAGCTACTATATTTAGTGTGAAACAATAGTTTGGTCTCATTTAAACACCTGCAATAATGCCAACAAGAGGTAGTTATTATATTTAGTCTGGAGCAATAGTTTGGTCTCATTTAAACACCTGCAATAATGCCAACAAGAGGTGGTTATTATATTTAGTCTGGAGCAATAGTTTGGCCTCCCTTAAACACCTGTAATAATGGCAACAAGAGGTGCTTACTATATTTAGTCTGGAGCAATAGTTTGGCCTCCCTTAAACACGTGCAGTAATGCCAACAAGAGGTGTAGTTATTACATTTAGTCTGGAGCAATAGTTTGGTCTCATTTAAACACCTGCAATAATGCCAACAAGAGGTGGCTATTATATTTAGTCTGGAGCAATAGTTTGGCCTCCCTTAAACACCTGTAATAATGGCAACAAGAGGTGCTTACTATATTTAGTCTGGAGCAATAGTTTGGCCTCCCTTAAACACGTGCAATAATGCCAACAAGAGGTGTAGTTATTACATTTAGTCTGGAGCAATAGTTTGGCCTCCCTTAAACACCTGTAATAATGCCAACAAGAGGTGCTTACTATATTTAGTCTGGAGCAATAGTTTGGCCTCTCTTAAACACGTGCAATAATGCCAACAAGAGGTGTAGTTATTACATTTAGTCTGGAGCAATAGTTTGGTCTCACTTGAACACCCACAAATAAGAGGTGGTTACTATATTTAGTGAAGCAATAGTTTGGTCTCATTTAAACACCTGTAATATGGGCAACAAGAGGTGGTTACAATATCTAGGCTGGAGCAATAGTTTTAACACACTTAAACACCTCCAACAAGAGGTGGTTACTATATTTAGTTTGCAGCAATAATTTGGCCTCCCTTAAACACCTGTAATAATGCCAACAAGAGGTGCTTATTATATTTAGTCTGGAGCAATAGTTTGGCCTCCCTTAAACACCTGTAATAATGGCAACAAGAGATGCTTACTATATTTAGTCTGGAGCAATAGTTTGGCCTCCCTTAAACACGTGCAATAATGCCAACAAGAGGTGGTTATTATATTTAGTCTGGAGCAATAATTTGGCCTCTCTTAAACACCTGTAATAATGGCAACAAGAGGTGCTTACTATATTTAGTCTGGAGCAATAGTTTGGCCACCCTTAAACACCTGCAAAAATGCCAACAAGAGGTGGTTACAATATTTAGTCTGGAGTAATAGTTTGGTCTCACTTGAACACCCACAAATAAGAGGTGGCTACTATATTTAGTGAAGCAATAGTTAGTCTCATTTAAACACCTGTAATATGGCCAACAAGAGGTGGTTACTATATCTAGTCTGGAGCAATAGTTTTATCACACTTAAACACCTCCAACAAAAGGTGGTTACTATATTTAGTTTGCAGCAATAGTTTGGTCTCATTTAAACACCTGTAATATGGCCAACAAGAGGTGGTTACAATATCTAGTCTGGAGCAATAGTTTGGTCTCACTTGAACACCTCCAACAAGAGGTGGTTACTATATTTAGTGAAGCAATAGTTTGGTCTCATTTAAACACCTGCAATAATGCCAACAAGAGGTAGTTATTATATTTAGTCTGGAGCAATAGTTTGGTCTCATTTAAACACCTGCAATAATGCCAACAAGAGGTGGTTATTATATTTAGTCTGGAGCAATAATTTGGCCTCCCTTAAACACCTGTAATAATGGCAACAAGAGGTGCTTACTATATTTAGTCTGGAGCAATAGTTTGGCCACCCTTAAACACCTGCAAAAATGCCAACAAGAGGTGGTTACAATATTTAGTCTGGAGTAATAGTTTGGTCTCACTTGAACACCCACAAATAAGAGGTGGCTACTATATTTAGTGAAGCAATAGTTAGTCTCATTTAAACACCTGTAATATGGCCAACAAGAGGTGGTTACTATATCTAGTCTGGAGCAATAGTTTTATCACACTTAAACACCTCCAACAAAAGGTGGTTACTATATTTAGTTTGCAGCAATAGTTTGGTCTCATTTAAACACCTGTAATATGGCCAACAAGAGGTGGTTACAATATCTAGTCTGGAGCAATAGTTTGGTCTCACTTGAACACCTCCAACAAGAGGTGGTTACTATATTTAGTGAAGCAATGGTTTGGTCTCATTTAAACACCTGTAATATGGCCAACAAGAGGTGGTTACAATATGTAGTCTGGAGCAATAGTTTTATCACACTTAAACACCTCCAACAAGAGGTGGTTACTATATTTAGTTTGCAGCAATAGTTTGGTCTCATTTAAACACCTGTAATATGGCCAACAAGAGGTGGTTACAATATCTAGTCTGGAGCAATAGTTTGGTCTCACTTGAACACCTCCAACAAGAGGTGGTTACTATATTTAGTGAAGCAATAGTTTGGTCTCATTTAAACACCTGTAATATGGCCAACAAGAGGTGGTTACAATATCTAGTCTGGAGCAATAGTTTTATCACACTTAAACACCTCCAACAAGAGGTGGTTACTATATTTAGTTTGCAGCAATAGTTTGGTCTCATTTAAACACCTGTAATATGGCCAACAAGAGGTGGTTACAATATGTAGTCTGGAGCAATAGTTTTATCACACTTAAACACCTCCAACAAGAGGTGGTTACTATATTTAGTTTGCAGCAATAGTTGGGTCTCATTTAAACACCTGTAATATGGCCAACAAGAGGTAGTTATTATATTTAGTCTGGAACAATAGTTTGGCCTCCCTTAAACACCTGAAATAATGCCAACAAGAGGTTGTCACTATATTTAGTCTGGAGAAATAGTTTGGCCTCCCTTAAACACCTGCAATAATGCCAACAAGAGGTGGTTGCTATATTTAGTCTGGAGAAATAGTTTGGTCTCACTTAAACACCTCCAACAAGAGGTGGTTACTATATTTAGTGTAAAGCAATAGTTTGGTCTCACTTAAACACCTACAATATGGCCAACAAGAGGTGGTTACTATATTTAGTGTTGAGCAATAATTTGCTCTCACTTAAACACCTACAATATGGCCAACAAGATGTGGTACAACAGCTGTTTTAACACATAGGCTGTGTTACTTTATTTATATTAATTGTAATTATTGAATAAAAAGCAACTAAAATAAAATTTTCTTCGTGCAGCAAGTAGGAACTGACTTTTATTATTTTTCTATTACGGGTTTTATAATAAAATGTTAAACAAAGGTGTCTTATAGCCATTCTGGCGTTAACGTCCCTTTCTTGTTGCTGAGCCGTGCGTAACTTAGTGCGTTGTATATGGATTGTATATAGGCATTACAACGCACAACGCACACAGATGTGTATGTAGGTAACATAGGAACACGCACGGCTTCATATTCTTGGACTTGTGCTTAAGTCAAGGTGCTCAAGGTTTCTCACTAGAATTAAATATCTTCAGAACTTTTTGTGTGATGAAGTATGGAATGGAGGGCTGAGTTAGACGTTGAAGCCGGATACCTTGAAGGTATTGTTATAGACGCAATACCCTCATCACAAGGCCCGTTGAAGGCGAGTAATGCCTACATTGGATAGGATGTTACAAGGCCTTGAAAGCTGTATAATGGTTAGAACATTACAGCTAATGACTCAAGGAAGATCTGGATGAAGGATTTAGAACGGCGCGAAATGGCATCGGATATTTGTATGGGGGGGGGGGTTCTTCCTTGGCCAGTATGATCACCAGGTTCCTGAGGTAAGGAAACACGGTAAGATAAAGAAAACTAAAACTGCAATTTATAAAATCACTTCAAAAGCAAGTTTTGAAAAAACCTAAACTCCAAATCTATCAGAATAATATTATAGCAGATAAAGAATTCAAGCATTTAACACGTCCCGTTATAGAAGCCTAACATTTGAGCAGCCAGTGTTAGCAGTGGCAGAAGGGCGGCATTCCAGAGGCCGGCCGGCGCGGCTGTACTTACCTCTAACGCGGCACAATTTGTCATTCCACTGAATAATTGCCTATAACCCTTGCCTTCGTAATAACAACAATTGCGCCTAGCTGTGGCTACCATCTGCCGACACTTCCCGCCCTGCACATTACACAAACTCGCCGACATTACACTCTCTTGTGTTAGTGTAGCCTATATAAAGACAGGCCAATTTTTAAATTTACAAGTTGTGTGTTAGAAAGCGTTAACAGTAGCCCGCCGACGGATAGATTTACGCCTTTCTGGTGTATAGGCAAAATATTTCTACGTGTAGGTATATATATATATATATATATATATATATATATATATATATATATATATATATATATAAAGAAGAATATTCCTACAACAACTTAAAGCAAATGTGGCATAAATGTTTATATTAATTAAAAACAACCTCTCACCACAAATTCAACAAATTTTATTTTAACCTTATGTACATTTCGACTACAAAGTAATCATCTTCATAGGTATTTTTACAAATAAATTTGTTGAATTTGTGGTGAGAGGTTGTTTTAATTAATATAAAGAATATTCCTGATGATGTTGGTATTGTTAGCCAACGAAAAGCTTTGAATTGTAAATTCAATTATAATTCTTGTATTTGTATTTTGAAGTTCTTTATTAATACACAAGAATACATATTGCGATATATATATATATATATATATATATATACAGTATATTAAAAGTTTGTAAATTTTAAAAGTTTGTAAAACTCTTTTAACTTAAAACCTTTTTCTACGAATATACTATATATATTTTTAAAGCAGTATTTACTTTGAGCTTATATGAAAGCACTAAGTAGACCTACATAGTCTACATAATTATATAGAAAGCACTAAGTATACAATGAAGTAGGAAACACGAAGTATGCAAACGTGGGAATAGCAATAAATTTAGACGCACCAAGTATATACTATTACACGGTAAATGGAAGTATATAAATAAGCACTAAGTACACAATGAAGTAGGACGCACTAAGTGTACTATTACACGGTAAATGGGAGTAAATAAAGAAGCACTAAGTATACAATGAAGTAGGAAACACGAAGTATGCCAACGTGGGAATAGCAATAAATTTAGACGCACCAAGTATATACTATTACACGGTAAATGGAAGTAAATAAATAAGCACTAAGTATACAATGAAGTAGGACGCACTAAGTGTACTATTACACGGTAAATGGGAGTAAATAAAGAAGCACTAAGTATAGAATGAAGTAGGACCCATTAAGTATACTATTATGGGGTAAATAGGAGTAAGCAAAGAAGCACTAGGCGTACAACGAAGTAGGACCCACTAAGTATACTATGACGCGGTAAATGGGAGTAAATAAAGAAGCACTAAGTATACAATAAAGTCAGGCCCATTAAGTATACTATTATGGGGTAAATAGGAGTAAGCAAAGAAGCACTAGGCATACAATAAAGTAGGACCCACTAAGTATACTATGACGGGGTAAATGGGAGTAAGCAAAGAAGCACTAAGTATACAATGAAGTAGGCAGCACTAAGTATACTATTATGGGGTAAATGGGAGTAAGCAAAGAAGCACTAAGTAGACAACGAAGTAGGACGCACTAGGTATACTATGACGGGATAAATGGGAGAAAACAAAGAAGCACTAGGTATACAATGAAGTAGGATGCACTAAGTATTCTATGACGGGGTAAATGGGAGTAAACAAAGAAGCACTAGGTATACAATGAAGTAGGACGCACTAAGTATTCTATGACGGGATAAATGGGAGAAAACAAAGAAGCACTAGGTATACAATGAAGTAGGACGCACTAAGTATACAATGAAGTAGGACGCACTAAGTATACTATGACGCGGTAAATGGGAGTAAACAAAGAAGCACTGAGTATACAATGAAGTAGGACACACTAAGTATACTATGATGTAGGACGCACTAAGTATACTATTACACGGTAAATGACAATGTGCAAAGCACGAAAGGCTTTTCGTGTAACGCATAAAGACGCAGTCGGTAATTGCTTATGCCTTTATTTCGAAACAGCGCTAACGATTCGGAATTTATCAAATTCTTTGAGATTATCTGTTAAGGTCTCACCCTGGCATTTATAGACTGACACAGTTTGGTGTTTGCTTGTTAGCAGTGTTAATGCGATGGGCTACTTTCGTGCCGTCCTTGTTAACAATCGCACAGCATCTCCGCTGCTAACAGAAAACGCTACTTCTCTAAAGTTTGTTTTGGGTAATTGTGAACAAAGACCGGCTCAAGCATATGTTCCTATGTTGGCTACAAATTGTTCCAAGAAATGCCTTTATAAATGTGGAAAACCAGGAAACCTAATTAACAATAGGATGCACTAATTCCGAATAACCTGACGCGACGCTAAAAAAGATTATTTTGTGTTATAATACGATACATCTATATTACAAATAGCTACGAAATGCCCAATTAGGATAACTTCAATAAAAAAAAACAAAGTTTTAACGTGAACTACCTGGTTGCTGAAATGAAGTAGTACACAAGGAGAAGATGCGCAATAAACTAGAGTAAATCGCAGGGTACTCTGGAACTACGTTTAGAAGTGTAGCGGGATTAAAGGGTGGTGAAGAATTAACCATCGGGAGTCAAGCCTAGTGGAGGTTAGCGCTAACAGCAGTTTTCCTCTTTACTTTTGCTATTTAGAGTTTATGTTTAGTTCTTTCTCAAATGTGATTTCCTATAAAAGGCAAGAATCTAAACACCCTCCGTATTATTACTTTATGCATCACAATTTTTTCAATTTTCCTTCTATTAGTTCACTCTCTCCTTATATATATCGCAATATGTATTCTTGTGTATTAATAAAGAACTAAGTCAAAAAACAAATAAAAGAATTATAATTGAATTTACAATTCTAAATGTACTGAATTTATAATTGTAAATTCAATTATAATTCTTGTATTTGTATTTTGACTTAGTTCTTTATATATATATATAATATTTTATATTTATATATTTTATAGTTATATAAAATTAACCTTACAGGGTTATATAAAAAGTGTTGTGCAATCAATGTAAGTGTTATAATTGTAGGTTAGATTTGAGACTTGATTATTAATTCAAAAACATTTTGATAACATATTTAATATTTAACATACTGATTAAACAATCAAAATATCTAAAATTTTGTGTATTATTACATATATTTGAAGAAGATATTTTAAACAACTCAAGATATATAATTTTTATCATTTCTAAAGTAATTATACTGAAGATTTTCATCTTTACAAGTTGATACTGGATCAAACAAATATTTTATAATATACAACTAGAAGCAGATATTTACAATATAATACAGCCTATTTTATACTAATATATTTTAAAATGATTTCTATTAATAATTGTAATGTTGCCTTAACAAAAGACATTAATTTATTTGAAAAACGTAAAATTCAACTAATGAATACAAACTGTAATATATACTTTAATAAACAATGTATTATAAATAATATAATTCCAAAATACGCAAAAATTACAATAAAAAACAAAAATATAACGAAATCTACCCTGACTGGATACTTCATAGGTATATTTTAATATAGGTAGGCCTATATAGTAATGTTGTATAAAATTATAGCCAAAAGTTAATTATTTACATTTTACGGTTAGTATTAATATAAATTGACTATGACGTAGTACATACGCTGTAGCTGCTGCGCGGCCGGTGCACGCTACATATGCCATTACAGACCAACATTTAAAATGTGAAAACAAGTAACTTTCCGTATTTTCCGCGGAAAATGTTGATTTCCGAGTTCTAAACATTAAAACAAATAACTAAAAAAAATTTTTTAAACCAACGTCATTAAGACTATAAATTTACCATTTTAAGTGTATTATTAAAGATTTGACGCGACTTTTCTAAGGCACTGGAATTCTACCATGACAAGACGTATGACTGCATTTCGACACTCGTAATGCAATTCGACGCGTAAGTAATAAACGCATTCAGCAAGCAGTTATGAAGATTTCCAATCAGTCGTTGGGAAAGTTGGACATATGCAAGTCAATCTAACCTGACCTGTACATACCTCGCTCCCATGCCATTATTGTTCATTTTGATTTAATTATTACAAAACATAAAAAATTACATTGCAGAATATCTCAAAGTTTGAAGTGAAGTTTAGGAACTGCGGCTGTCTACTATAAAGGTTAGGTTAGGTTTAGTTTATGTTAGGATAGGTTCGGTGAGTTTTTTTATAACAAAAACGTATGACATTTCAATCACAACACTGATAAGTTGGGTCAGATTAGGTTCGGTAAGGTTAGGTTAGGTGAGTTTATTTATATCAAAAACTTATGACCTTCTAATTACAGCACTAAAGTAATGATACTTAAATAAGTAGTTGGACCTTATTACCGGTTAGGTTAGAATAAGTTAGGTTAGGTTAGGTTAGGTTCGGTAAAGTTAGGTTAGGTGAGTTTATTTATAACAAAAACTTATGACATTTTAATTACAACACTGAAGTAATGATACTTAAATAAGTAGTTGGACTTTATTACCGGTTAGGTTAGAATAAGTTAGGTTAGGTTAGGTTAGGTTCGGTAAGGTCAGGTTAGGCTCGGTAAGGTTACGTTAGGTGAGTTTATTTATAACCAAAACTTATGACATTTTAATTAGAGCACTGAAGTAATGATACTTAAATAAGTAGTTGGACTTTATTACCGATTAGGTTAGAATAAGTTAGGTTAGGTTAGGTTCGGTAAGGTCAGGTTAGGCTCGGTAAGGTTACGTTAGGTGAGTTTATTTATAACAAAAACTTATGACATTTTAATTACAGCACTGAAGTAATGATACTTAAATAAGTAGTTGGACTTTATTACCGGTTAGGTTAGAATAAGTTAGGTTAGGTTAGGTTCGGTAAGGTCAGGTTAGGCTCGGAAAGGTTACGTTAGGTGAGTTTATTTATAACCAAAACTTATGACATTTTAATTACAGCACTGAAGTAATGATACTTGAATAAGTAGTTGGACTTTATTACCGGTTAGGTTAGAATAAGTTATGTTATGTTAGGTTCGGTAAGGTTAGGTTAGGTTCGGTAAGGTTGGGTTAAGTGAGTTTATTTATAACCAAAACTTATGACATTTTAATTAGAGCACTGAAGTAATGATACTTAAATAAGTAGTTGGATTTTATTTCCGGTTAGGTTAGGTTAGGTTCGGTAAGGTTAGGTTCGGTAAGGTCAGGTTAGGTTCGGTAAGGTTGGGTTAAGTGAGTTTATTTATAACCAAAACTTATGACATTTTAATTAGAGCACTGAAGTAATGATACTTAAATAAGTAGTTGGATTTTATTACCGGTTAGGTTGGGTTAGGTTCGGTAAGGTTAGGTTAGGTTTAGAATTGGTTAGGCGAGTTTATTTATAACAAAAACTTATGACATTTTAATCACAACACTGATAAGTTGGGTCAGATTAGGTTCGGTAAGGTTAGGTTAGGCGAGTTTATTTATAACAAAAACTTATGACATTTTAATCACAACACTAAAGTAACGATACTTAAATAAGTAGTTGGACTTTATTACCGGTTAGGTTAGATAAGTTGGGTCAGATTAGGTTCGGTAAGGTTGGGTTAAGTGAGTTTATTTATAACCAAAACTTATGACATTTTAATTAGAGCACTGAAGTAATGATACTTAAATAAGTAGTTGGATTTTATTACCGGTTAGGTTAGGTTAGGTTCGGTAAGGTTAGGTTCGGTAAGGTCAGATTAGGTTCGGTAAGGTTGGGTTAAGTGAGTTTATTTATAACCAAAACTTATGACATTTTAATCAGAGCACTGATAATGATACTTAAATAAGTAGTTGGATTTTATTACCGGTTAGGTTAGATTAGGTTCGGTAAGGTTAGGTTAGGCGAGTTTATTTATAACAAAAACTTATGACATTTCAATCACAACACTGATAAGTTGGGTCAGATTAGGTTCGGTAAGGTTAGGTTAGGTGAGTTTATTTATAACAAAAACTTATGACCTTTTAATTACAGCACTAAAGTAATGATACTTAAATAAGTAGTTGGACTTTATTACCGGTTAGGTTAGAATAAGTTAGGTTAGGTTAGGTTCGGTAAAGTTAGGTTAGGTTTAGAATTGGTTAGGTGAGTTTATTTATAACAAAAACTTATGACATTTTAATTACAACACTGAAGTAATGATACTTAAATAAGTAGTTGGACTTTATTACCGGTTAGGTTAGAATAAGTTAGGTTAGGTTAGGTTCGGTAAGGTCAGGTTAGGTGAGTTTATTTATAACAAAAACTTATGACATTTCAATTACAGCACTGAAGTAATGATACTTAAATAAGTAGTTGGACTTTATTACCGGTTAGGTTAGGATAAGTTAGGTTAGGTTAGGGTCGGTAAGGTTACGTTAGGTGAGTTTAATTATAACCAAAACTTATGACATTTTAATTACAGCACTGAAGTAATGATACTTAAATAAGTAGTTGGACTTTATTACCGGTTAGGTTAGGATAAGTTAGGTTAGGTTAGGGTCGGTAAGGTTACGTTAGGTGAGTTTAATTATAACCAAAACTTATGACATTTTAATTACAGCACTGAAGTAATGATACTTGAATAAGTAGTTGGACTTTATTACCGGTTAGGTTATAATAAGTAAGGTTAGGTTAGGTTCGGTAAGGTTACGTTAGGTGAGTTTATTTATAACCAAAACTTATGACATTTCAATTACAGCACTGAAGTAATGATACCTAAATAAGTAGTAGGACTTGATTACAGGCACTGATCAAAATTTCTAGAGTGCTACTTGACAAAGAAGGGAGAAACTACGATGGCTATAGCTTTATAATTTATATATAAGTACATTCTAAACGAGATTAACATAAAAAACAATTTAAAAGCCAATTCCTACTTCGATCGACATAGAAAAACCTTATCTTAGTTAGTCCTTTAAAAAAACATACCTAAAAATCATCCGAGGAAAAATGAAATAAAAACAACCAGTTATCTGGATTTTATGCTGGCAAAGTACGAGGCTAACTGAAATAAACAGTTTTCGCCCAAGCTTTACTGCTTTCCACGAAGCAAATTTGCCAACAAGTTCCCGGAACATTTATTTCCAAATTAAACTCGGCGTTATTCAAAATCCCGCAGTGAAGTGGCAACGGTATTTTCTCGGCGTTGGGGCAATAAGGAAGCGACCAACATATGGCAAAGCCAGCCAAGCATCCATCATGGCGCTGTCACCTCAATCATATTTATTCATCTCTACTACCAACACTCAACCGTGCTGGTGCATTTACATTACATCATTCACAGCTGACAAGCGAAAATATTCTTGGAACAAATTTCATACTGGCACACTTCAGCAGACCTACAATACAAGCCCTTATCATTATTTACCACACTACAACGGGTTTTAATGCTCAATTCTGCTGTCTTCTAATATCCGAAACAGTAAACGCAGCACATTGCTTTCACGCCTGGCTGAAGTATCACTTAATAACAAAAAGGGATTAATGTTACAAATTTGTTCCGACAACAAAACAAATCTTGTTCTTTACAGTCCGAACATACAGTATTAGGCCTAACATTATTTAGATTATACTTATCTATATTCAAACCGTAACTAGGCATTACATTGTTTAAACAACTTTTATTAACAATAAGTAATATAAACAAATACCTTTTAAGGAAAACTCCTACTTATTTCAACAAAGATAAACCTTATTTTAGTTACTTTTTACTAAATAATTACAATTGATATAAATAAAGTAACATAACCTATGCGTCAAAACAGCTGTTCTACCACATAACCTATAACATAAAATCAGCTGTTTTATGAAATCATATGTTATCACTTATTTTAAGCCAAACGGGACAAAATAACTATATTGCATACCATGACCCTTTTGAGAAAAGTTTTTCTCCCATATAAAACTATAATTAATTTATTATTAAATTTAATCAACGAATTAATATTCGTTTAAAACTGTATTAACACCCATTAAAAGTTTAAAAAATTAATTTGAACTTGAGTGGATGAATTAAAAGTATTATATTAACGATTAAAAATTTGAACGATATATATATATATATATATATATATATATATATATACACACACACACACACACACACACACACACACACACATATATATATATATATATATATATATAAATATTGCAATATGTATTCTTGTGTATTAATAAAGAACTAAGTCAAAATACAAATACAAGAATTATAATTGAATTCTAAATTCAATTATAATTCTTGTATTTGTATTTTGACTTAGTTCTTTATATATATATATATAACAACTTAGGTTATTGAAATACTAGAATATTCTTGTATATACAAGTATTGCACAATACTTGTATATTAATACAATATTAATATAAAAGTAGTCATTGTATATTCAATACAATTATTATTGTATTTGAATAACCTATGTTGTTTTAGATTATTAAACAAGAAAACATATTTTATATTTAAATATATATACATATATATATATATATATATATATATATATATATATATATATATATATAAACACACAAAAATTAATATATATATATATATATATATATAAATCCACACACACTCACATATATATATATGTATATATTTCGCATTCGAAAAAATATTAAGTATTTTTAGCAACCAAGAATCCAAGTGATACAGTTGCTTAAGTCTTTGCGCCACCTGCTCAGCTTGTTTACCTAGGCTATACCACGTTAATGTCCAATGAGGACCGAAACCATAAACCGATTCATATCAAATGTTTTACAGTTAAACCTTCGCAAAATGCAAGGACCAACTGCAGTTCTTGCAATTAAATACATATAAACCTATGATTGCGATGATTAACAAGAGAATCTCGCAATCAATATCTCATTAGAGACGCAATTAAGAACTATAAACAAAGGGTATAATAATTGCGTAAACAAAAATGTAGAAGCGGCCGTAACTCGGAGCACTATATTTTTGATGGGAATAGTAGTGCCGTAATGAGCGCATTGTAAGTTGACAAGTATAATTAATGACAGAATGATTGCCTACGGTCACAGTAGCCTTCTCTAAATGTGGAGGCCAAGTAATGACCGTCAGAACCTTCGCAACAAACGTGCTTCTTCGCCTTTACCAATACAGAAATTAATAAAGACGAAAAACTCAGCAGCATTAGAGGTAATCTTTGGAGTCGGCTAGAAAACATTGCCGCGCAAAAATAGAAACCAAGTTTGCGATTAAACGATATATTCTGTTAATATCTACTTAACGCTATATTTACGTTAAATTACCTTCCAAATAGAAAATATTTGTCTATAGTAATATTTACTTTCATGTATAAATACGGACTACAGTTTCGTGAAATGTGGCCCAGTTTGAACTCGGGGCCGTCATCTAATCGAACACATTTCCCAAAACAGCCGTCCTCATTTGGTCAAAAATTTAGTGCTACTAAAAGCAAGTGTTTACATATTAATATATGTTGAAGGATAAAAGTGTAAACTAGTAGCTCAAGTTTTAACATGAAAAAATAATAAAAACATTTCTGAAAAAAAGAATTTTAAATTGTATATATATATATATATATATATACATATATATATATATATATATATATATATATATATATATATATATGTATATATATATATATATATATATATATATATATATATATATATATATATATTAAATATGGTGATATGTTTTCTTGTAATATAGTTAATAAATTAAAAATATTTCATAAACAAGAATACTTTTAATGAATATATTTACTCAAAGCTTTTCGCCGATAAAAACCAAACATATACAAATCCAATTTAGCTACGCATTGTATTAATAATGGACATGAGTTTCCGGAAATAGAAAATATGAAATTAATAAAAGAATTAAATAAAGGATTAAAAATGAATATATTTGAAACATTGGAAATTTATAAGCATAAAGTTAAAGACAAATTAATTGATGAACAAATTCAAGTGAGATCAAGGCACCAAACTATTTATAAAGTCATTGATGTTATAGAAAATTTTACAAAAGTGCAATACTTATAAACATGTGATTCTTTGTAGTACATATGATTTAATTTTGTAAAAGTATTTTATTAGATAATTATTTTCCTGATGATGCTGATACTATTTTATCGGCGAAAAGGTTTGAATAAATATATTCATTAAAAGTATTCTTGTTTATGAAATATTTTAAATTTATTAATTATATATATATATATATATATATACATATATATATATATATATATATATATATATATATATATATATATGTATACATATATATATATATATATATATATATATATATATGTATACATATATATATATATATATATATATATATATATATATATACATATATATATATATATATATATATATATATATATATAGATATATATATATATATATATATATACATACATATATATACAGTTCAAATTTTCAACCATTAATAAAATACTTTTTATTCATCAACCTAAATTCAAATACATGTTTTAAACTTGTAATGGATTGTCTTTCTAAATAGTTTTCTCGATAGTGGAATTGAATAAAAATTAAACAAGCAATATAAACAAACATTTTTTAAAGTCAATTCCTACTTAGGTCAATTTTTTTTAAATTTAGCTATTTTTATTAAATAATTGTATTGATAAAGATAAAGTACGTTAACCTCTGCGCTAAAACAGCTGTTCTACCACATAACCTAAAATATAAAATCAGCTGTTTAGTGAAATCATAAAGCCAGATGGAACGAAGTTTTTTACCACTTAAAACTAAAAATTTATATAACGAAAAACTAAAATTAATTACTTAAATTTAAATAATTAATTACTATTTGAATGAACTGTATTAATATTAAGTATCCTCGACTACAAGTTTCAAAATTGTATTTGAACTTGAGTGGATGAATAAAATGTTTTTATAAACGATTAAAAATTTGTACAAGGTATAGCCTATATAAGGAAGGTGTGAACTAACAGAATGCGCTTGTGTTTAACACAGATTTCGCTCTAACACTATTCGTTGCTATACTATTATAATATAAATTTTATATTATATTTATTTCAAGTTCGCAGATCAATCTCTCTCCACAGAATGACAGCATTAGTAAATGTGTCGCAAATATTTCTGAATTCGATGGCGCTGAAGAATATCAGAATTTTCCTATATAAGATAGGTTTGTATTCGGTGTGTGCCAGCAGCTGTTAATATCCCTGAAGGCGAAGCGAGATAAGTAACGCGTAATGCAACAGATGGCTTTCACTCGAGAGAACTAACACGCGGAACTTGGAAAGCCGAAGCATCTCGTCGAGTCTTTTCACACCTCCTCGCGTCGACCTTCAGCCTCATCATTAGTGAGGCACCAGCACAAAGAGGAATTAATTGTGGCTTGGGACTTATTATTAATGGGTTTACAAATATCTTTACGTCTGTCCGTCCCCGCAGCTCCCTCCCTTCGCCATGACACTCTTGGTATAGTTGTACTGAAGCTATTCGCGACGTCAGGGCTCAGAAGTTCCAAGAAGCGAAACGAGAGGAATCCTTCTCGAGGGCAGAGCTCATTCAATATTTTATGAAAACCGAACGAAACCTTCGAACACAGAAAATAAGTTTAAAACCGGACAAAAGTTAATTGAATTATTTTACCTTGAAAAGTGGTGTTTAAGTTCAAAGGATGCCTTATGTTAAAAATTGGAGTTGGAGTTATCTTGAAAACGAGTTGATAAGTTCAAAGGATACCTTAGGATAAAAATTGGAGTTGGAGTTATCTTGAAAACGAGTTGATAAGTTCAAAGGATGCCTTATGTTAAAAATTGGAGTTGGAGTTATCTTGAAAACGAGTTGATAAGTTCAAAGGATACCTTAGGATAAAAATTGGAGTTGGAGTTATCTTGAAAACGAGTTGATAAGTTCAAAGGATACCTTAGGATAAAAATTGGAGTTGGAGTTATCTTGAAAACGAGTTGATAAGTTCAAAGGATGCCTTATGTTAAAAATTGGAGTTGGAGTTATCTTGAAAACGAGTTGATAAGTTCAAAGGATACCTTAGGATGAAAATTGGAGTTGGAGTTATCTTGAAAACGAGTTGATAAGTTCAAAGGATACCTTAGGATAAAAATTGGAGTTGGAGTTATCTTGAAAACGAGTTGATAAGTTCAAAGGATACCTTAGGATAAAAATTGGAGTTGGGGTTATCTTGAAAACGAGTTGATAAGTTCAAAGGATGCCTTATGTTAAAAATTGGAGTTGGAGTTATCTTGAAAACGAGTTGATAAGCTCAAAGGATGCCTTATGTTAAAAATTGGAGTTGGGGTTATCTTGAAAACGAGTTGATAAGTTTAAGGGATACCTTAGGATAAGAATTGGAGTTGGAGTTATCTTGAAAACGAGTTGATAAGTTCAAGGGATACCTTAGGATAAAAATTGGAGTTGGAGTTATCGTGAAAACGAGTTGATAAGTTCAAAGGATACCTTTGGATAAAAATTTTAGATGGATATATTCTTGTAATAATTTCCTCCGAAGATGATGCTTTGCAATAGAAATGTATATAGGGATATATATAAAAAGTTTTTGTGTTTAAGAGGTTTTATTCATTTGAAATAAAAAATTACACCATAGTTGTTCATGCCGTAATGGAGTTAGGAGTATAAAAATACTTTATCTTAACGATTTACAGGTTCAAAGGATAGCTTATGTTAAACAACTGGAGATAGCGTTGAAAGTTCACCCCAAAACACTCTTGTAGGCTATCTTGTAAACAGGCATATATATTCTTAGATTATAACCAGGCAACGGCATTGAAATTCGCTTAATTGTTCAAGGTCATCTGGTTACAGAATTACCTTTTGACATTTATTATCATACAAGTTCGCGTACAAAAGCTCAGGAGAATTTAATTTAGCACAAAATTTTAACAAACTTAATATTTAGAAAATATTCTACGAGATTTGTTTTACTTTAAAAGCTACAAGAAGATGACACAATTTTAACAACAAAGACTCTGCCCACGTATAACACTAATAATTAGGAAAACCTTCATATTCAACATACAACGCAGGAAATAATGGAATATGTTTCAACCTTGCAGCGTATTATTTAAACGCAGGCTCTGCAAAGGAAGAGAGAAAAGTAAGGTTTAAGGTTAAGAATATGTGTATTTTGTTATTAAATCTAGGAGTGTTGAGTGACGCTGTGTGTGTGCATAATTCCAATTCTCTGAATCCAACAACACAGCGCGCATACAGCAAAGCAAATAAAGCGTCAAGCCCTTTGCTAATATGGTGACGTCAGAACAGGTCTCCAAATTGCTGACTTACTGTCCTTAGGTTTCCGTTTTAAATTAACGCCATGAAAATGTAACAATACAAGTTTTAATTCAATCGCTAACAATGTGTTTTCAACTGGATTTATGAAGTCATGAAAATTATTATTTTCGTCACTTAAAATAAGTAACTTTCCAACAAATCTACAAGAATTAGCTGAATGCCGATACAAAATACTGCATTAATTACTCCATAATAGTACGAATTGGTTATTAATTTAAAGAACAACTGTTTGCAAAATGCTTCATTAAACACGAAACAGAACAATATATTGATTGTTGGGAATGTTTCTTAATTTGTTTATTCATTTTATTAGTTCTATAAAGAGTTAACAATCAAAGTAGCATTTATGGAAACAACCCTGCATAAAATTCAACAATGTTCCCAAGTATTTAATTATTGCGTTTTATTGACTCTCTACTTCTACTGAAGCTATTGTACTATTTATCCTGATTAAAGTAGTACAGTGTTCCCAAGTATTTAATTATTGCGTTTTATTGACTCTCTACTTCTACTGAAGCTGTTATACTATTTATCCTGATTAAAGTAGTACAGTGTTCCCAAGTATTTAATTATTGCATTTTATTGACTCTCTACTTCTACTGAAGCTATTATACTATTTATCCTGATTAAAGTAGTACAGTGTTCCCAAGTATTTAATTATTGCGTTTTATTGACTCTCTACTTCTACTGAAGCTGTTATACTATTTATCCTGATTAAAGTAGTACAGTGTTCCCAAGTATTTAATTATTGCATTTTATTGACTCTCTACTTCTACTGAAGCTATTATACTATTTATCCTGATTAAAGTAGTACAGTGTTCCCAAGTATTTAATTATTGCGTTTTATTGACTCTCTACTTCTACTGAAGCTATTATACTTATTTATCCTGATTAAAGTTGTACAGTGTTGCCAAATATTCGATTATTGCGTTTTATTGACTCTCTACTTCTACTGAAGCAATTATACTATTTACCCTGATTAAAGTTGTACAGTGTTGCCAAGTATTCGATTATTGCGTTTTATTGACTTTCTACTTCTACTGAAGCAATTCTAATATTTATCCTGATTAAAGTTGTACAGTGTTGCCAAATATTCGATTATTGCGTTTTATTGACTCTCTACTTCTACTGAAGCAATTATACTATTTATCCTGATCAAAGTCGTACAGTGTTGCCAAGTATTCGATTTTTGCGTTTTATTGACTCTCTACTTCTACTGAAGCAATTGCAATATTTATCCTGATTAAAGTTGTACAGTGTTGCCAAGTATTCAATTATTGTGTTTTATTGACTCTCTACTTCTATTGAAGCAATTGTAATATTTATCCTGATTAAAGTAGTACAGTGTTGCTAAGTATTCAATTATTGTGTTTTATTGACTCTCTACTTCTACTGAAGCTATTCTAATATTTATCCTGATTAAAGTTGTACAGTGTTGCCAAATATTCGATTATTGCGTTTTATTGACTCTCTACTTCTACTGAAGCAATTATACTATTTATCCTGATTAAAGTCGTACAGTGTTGCCAAGTATTCGATTTTTGCGTTTTATTGACTCTCTACTTCTACTGAAGCTATTATACTATTTATCCTGATTAAAGTTGCACAGTGTTGCCAAATATTCGATTATTGCGTTTTATTGACTCTCTACTTCTACTGAAGCAATTATAATATTTATCCTGATCAAAGTCGTACAGTGTTGCCAAGTATTCGATTTTTGCGTTTTATTGACTCTCTACTTCTACTGAAGCAATTGTAATATTTATCCTGATTAAAGTTGTACAGTGTTGCCAAGTATTCGATTATAGCGCTTTATTGACTCTCTACTTCTACTGAAGCAATTGTAATATTTATCCTGATTAAAGTCGTACAGTGTTGCCAAGTATTCAATTATTGTGTTTTATTGACTCTCTACTTCTACTGAAGCAATTGTAATATTTAAAATGACGAAATGTCTACTATATGTGAGAAAACGTGGCACAAATATTGATAAATATTAACACCCCCCCCCCCCCCAGTATAAACACACGAAGTATAAATTTAACATGCAATAAAAACAATACCATTGAACAGGCGTATTAATTATCGAGAGCGAACATACTACAAATCTTGTCAAATACTGCACTGAGAAGAAACAAAACTACATATAAGGTCATTAGGCAGTAGGAACTGTACTGGGAGGACATCAACAGCGCGAGAATCGAGATACAACATCCAGTTGGTTATAAAATAACATAGAATATAACCTATAATGTGTAGAAAGTTTCAGGCGTTCATTGTATTACTCAAGTTGGCAGCCGCAATAAATAGCATGCCGTCAATATTTGCCCGGACGCTGCATTACCTTATCGTGCTTCTACCATACCTAACCTCTTTTATGTTGATGAATTTAACTGGGCCCATGATTTACCAGATGGATAATTAAATTGCATTTTCAAGAATAGCCTACACGTAATATATAAGTGACATTCAGTTTTGTTAGTTCACACTCTCCTTATATATATATATATATATATATATATATATATATATATATATATATATATATATATATATATATATATACATACATATATATATATATATATATATATATATATATATATATATATATATATAATACGTTTTCTTGTTTAATAATTTAAGACAACATAGGTTATTCAAATACAAGAATATTTATTAATTTATATTCAAAGCTATTCGTCGGTAAACAGTACCAACATCATCAGGAATGAAAATTACAATAATGTAAGCTATAGGCCTAAAACAAATGTTAAATTAGAAATAGAATTATTGCTAAATTTATACAAATTTACCAAATTTATTTTGTTGCTGTAACATTATAGACATTGAATATAGAATAAGCACCAATTTTCAAATCTTGAAAATATGAAACTTATAAAAGAAATTAATAAGGGATTAAGAATGAATATATATGAAACATTCGAAATATATAAACACAATAATAATAACAAATTAATAAAAGAACAAATACAAATACATTCTAAATTTGACACTATATTCAATGTCTATAATGTTACAGCAACAAAATAAATTTGGCAATTTGTATAAATTTAGCAACAATTCTATTTCTAATTTAACATATGTTTTAGGCCTATAGCTTACATTATTGTAATTTTCATTCCTGATGATGTTGGTACTGTTTACCAACGAAAAGCTTTGAATATAAATTAATAAATATTCTTGTATTTGAATAACCTATGTTGTTTTAATATATATATATATATATATATATATATATATATATATATATATATATATATATATATATCCTTATAGATGTATATATATCTTTTCCTAGTTTTCAATATTTTACAAAAAAAAAATATTAAATAAATAAAACCTCTAAACCACAAATAACTTTTATTTAAACCTTATGTACATTTCAATTGCACAGCGATCATCTTCAGAGGTATTTAAAAAATACAACTAAGTCAGAGTTAGTTGGCGGCTGCGGGCCTTGGCAAGAGGCCGAGGACGAGGGGAGGGGGGAGGTGCTCGGTCATTTTCAAAAACATCGACACAGACTTCCGCTGGCTCATTGAGTTCACTCATTATTTGGTTACTTTTAAATATATGTTAAAAATTGCAAGAAATGTAAATAAGGCGTCCACGGAAGCGTGCTAATAGGATTGTCGAAGGGTTGGACTTGAGTGATGACGGCAGTGCCTGATGTTATCTAGACGCCTAATACACAATTTCTGCCTAAGAACCAAGTGCTATCTTATAAAATTTGACCTATAGCTTACACGTAAGACTCAAATATCCAGTTTCTGTATCAAATATATATATATATATATCTGTATTTAGCCCACTTTATTAAACTATAATTTTTTTATAAACACTGCAATTCCTAATTTCCGTACTTCCAATAAAAAAATGTATTCAATTCACTAATTTATTGAACAGATTTTTGAAGTTATCTCTATCATACAAAATTGTTTAGTATGCGTTGGCTTTTGTTCTGTGAATAGTAATGGCCATCATTCACAAATCTAGGTTGCCCCAATAAATGTCAGCGAAATTTGAAAATGACGGCAGGAAAGGGCGCCTTACACAAATGCTTAGCCTAAGCGCCCACATCTCATTAAGTGCATCTTGAATGTTGCTCTACAAAATTTACTTTAAGTACGAGTTGGATAATTCGTTATTTAACCAAGTTCAGATATAAACGTTCCGTCGTGGCCAATAAAACCCACGGATTAACTATTACACTTTAATAGCTTACGCTACATAAATTTAGACTTTGTGATGATGACGATTCTGTACGACGAAACGCGTATAAGAAAATATGTTATTGATGTTGGTATTCGATATTAATACTTACCTTTTTTCAAACGTTAACTCATTTTAGTTGTAAAAACACTGGGCAATAAGATCAGTGACTACCGCTCTGATCGGGGGAAATGTTTTCCCTGGCCAATTTGACCACGTCCTGAACACGATTCTGGAGTTATTTTTAACGGCAAACATAAATTAGCATAAAATAAACTAACCCAACATAACCTGACCTAGGTGTTTACTGAAGCTCTGATAGCGCGGAATATTTTATTCTCGCCATAAAGCCTCGAATCTTAGCAGAAAACCTAAGTTACGTGACCCGCAAAATACTTTCCGATCGGCCGACAGATGCCACGTGACTTTTCAACTGAAAAAGGCGCAAATCTGTATTATTTTTAGCGGCAAACCCAAATCAAACCATCTTGGTTATAGTAGTCACGGGACTTGAAATCGGATGCTTTCCGATTGGCGACAGATGCCGCTTGACTTTTCACCCGAAAAAGCGCATATTTAGTGTGTGTGTGTGTGTGTGTGACGATGGACTGTGATGAATCTTATCATACATTATTTTTCGAAGCTTGTTTGTTCAATGAAAGCGGGCTATTAAGGCTTTATGTTCGCACAACGTAATCCCGACGAATACGAACTGTTTGAAGTGCGATAACACAGTGGAGATCACGGATGACTTCAAGTTTAGGTGTGGGAAGGCTGTTTCAATGACAAAGATAGGCCGGAAAAGTGTGCGTGGGGGTTTTCGGCCAAAGTAGGTTCGTTTTTAGAGCGAAACAAAGTGAACATACACCAACTCAGTGCAATATCAACTTTGTAGCCACCAAAATACCTCCAAGGTAAGCGCCTAGGTTAGGTCAGGTCACATATCAGGTTAGTTTATTTTATATTAATATATGTTTGCCGTTAAAAATAATTTTAGATCCGTGCTCAGCATGGTGAAATTGACCAGAAATAAAACAATTCTAGGATCAGAGCGATAGTCGCTAATCTTAATAATTACCAAACATTCAATTCACTACAAATCCAACATGGCCTGCACATTCACCTTGAATTATTAAATTTACTACTTAACGCGAATCATCGAGACAAATATTTACTGTAAATGTACGATTTATTTAATTTTATGTCTGAGACTATAAATTCGCAAGTAGGCCTAAATTTATTTGGAAAAAATGAAAATCCAACTCGTAAATTGGATACTTCTAAAGTGAAAGCGTATCTGGCTGGTTTATCAACATTACACCAGAACAACGAGCATAAAGAAAAATTCTCTTTAAAGTCAATTCCTACTTAGTACAAAAAATTATTTTAGTTACTTTTTAGTAAATAATTACAATAAATATAAATAAAGTAACATAGCCTATGCGTTAAACCAGCTGTTCTATCATATAACCTATAACTAAAAATCAGCTGTTTTATGAAATCATATGTTATCGCCTATTTTGAGCCAAATGGGATGAAATAACTATATTGCATACCTTGCCCCTTTAGTGAGAAGTTTTTCTCTCATATAAAACTAATATCAATTAATTAAATTTAATTATTGAATTAATATTTGAAAAAACTGTATTAACATGAAGTGTCATACACTACAAGTTTAAAAATATTAGAGCTTGAGTGGACGAATTTAAGTATTTTATTAACGATTTAAAATTTGAGCTAGATATAGGGGTAAGGAGAGAGTGAACTAATAGAAGGAATTGCAGAGCAATGTTATTTACGTGTTGATTGATACAAAACTGATAAGGCAGTAACAACAGAAATATTTTGGAATAAAGCATTAAACTAATAGACAGGCGCGTATCCAGCGACTTGCTTTGGGGGGGGGGGGCGATCGATGCATTATATATATATATATATATATATATATATATAATGTGTGTGTGTGTGTGTGTGTGTGTGTGCGCTCGTTCACACGTGCGTGTATGTAAAAACATAGAACAGAAAAAGTTCTTTCTACGCTTGCGTTAGAAATCGGTAACGTGATAAAGATTCGTAGCAAATTGGACTTTTTAATAAATAATTATTCCAGTTTCGATAACACTTATGGCTAGAGTATATTATTAATTTCATAATAAGCTATTATTATAAAAATGGTTTATTAATTAATATAAGTAGTTATTCTTCCAACATGAACAATTCCGGACTCAACTGCGAATATTACGCTTGCAAAATTACGTATTGAAAAACATATGTTCGAGACTAAGCTTCACTAGCGCTATCTGTTGTTAAAACGTTTAGACGTTTACGAGGGTATGCCGTGGGAGCGCGTCACATTTTCAAATTAAAAATTAAAATTTTATTTTTTATTTACAATAAAAGACGAATTAACTTAAGTAAAAGTATATTTTAATAGAAAGTCGGAATTTAATAATATATTGTCGATTTTTAAACCAAAGTTCTTGAGGGTTGGGGGGGGCGATAGCCCCATCGCCCCCCCCCCCTGGATACGCTCCTGATAGAACTACTCCTCAGTTAAACAGCCAAACGGTCCAAAACGAGCAAAGACTAACAATATAGAGACACTGAACAAAAAATACACGATATTCCATAAAAATCTGACACAACTGTACAGAAATTGTAATAAAAAAGCGCAGTAAGTTAATAAAATTCCATACAGTTTTAACTGTTAACCTAAAACGAGTTTGAACTAACGAGATGTTGCAAGAAGGCTGGACTATGCAGCTACCAATAGAACGTCATCGCAATATACGGAATTAACTTGATTGGGCCCAATAAAAGAACTCCGTCCAATTCAGATGTCTACGCCCAAAATGTCGGAACTCAAAATTAAATGGGAAACGTGTTCACTACCACATTATGCCCCAGATCGTAGAATTTTGGGCCCTTTCCACGCGGTTGTGGCTTTTGTTAGGTCCAAGTTTCTCTACTTTCTGGTTCTCTTATTCTGCTCCAAGCGCAACATACAAAATAATATTATATTTGCTTTTGTTACTCCCTAATGTTATCACTTTACATAGAGATTCGGAAATAACAATAGCCCTACATAAACTTGTGCTGTCAGAAAGTTAACTCACACAATGTTGTAGCGATCTCTCTCAAATATTACGAAGAATGGATCTCAGCAGATGTAAGGGAGTACAAGCAAACAAAGTGAACTGAAAGGGCAAACATTTAAACTAATAATCACAAAAAGATATTTAAACGACGTGCACAAACTCCGTGGTATTAAAAATGAATTCTCAATGAAAAAGAGGAAGTGAATGCAAAAAGAACAGAAGAACGATGAATATTTGCAGAGAACACGAGGGGAACGAAGTAGCATCCCAAAAAACACAAGAATCGTTAAAGAGTTCAATTCGTTCTGAATGGGAATAACCTATAAATAAGAATAAGTTAATATTACCAAAGAGATTCATCTAACAACCAATTATATACAACTTCTGATGCATTTTTCTTTACGATTATATCTCTCGTCTCTTAAGCGAACATTTTCTCATGCTACTAGTATAGCCTATGTAACAACTGCAAACACTGCCGGCTAGAGTCAAATTACACTGCTTTTCCATAAACTTACTTTTATGTAACGATGTTGATGTGCTATGTTAACAGAGAGAAATAAGCCATACTGGTATTTTGGTGTAACTGTCTGGGCCTACAGTAATTTCATAACAGACCTAGACGAATTATTGCGGTAGACGGATTACTTGAATAACAGCTAGAAGGATTACTTTAATAACTACTAGACGAATTACTGGAATAACAGGTAGACGAATTACTGGAATAACCGCTAGACGGATTACTTGAATAACAGCTAGAAGGTACTTGAATTGTTAGACGAATTACTTAGATAGCAGATAGACAAATTACTGGAATAACAGCTAGACGGATTACTTGAATCCAGCCACACGAATTACTGGAATAACCTCTAGATGAATAAAAATTAGACGAATTACTCGATTACCAGCTAGACGAATTACTTGAATAACAGCTAGACGAATTACTTGAATAACAGCTAGACGAGTTACTTGAATAACAGCTAGACGAGTTACTTGAATAACAGCTAGACGAGTTACTTGAATAACAGCTAGACGAGTTACTTGAATAACAGCTAGACGGATTACTTGAATCCAGCCACACGAATTACTGGAATAACCTCTAGATGAATAAAAATTAGACGAATTACTCGATTACCAGCTAGACGAATTACTTGAATAACAGCTAGACGAGTTACTTGAATAACAGCTAGACGAGTTACTTGAATAACAGCTAGACGAATTACTTAGATAGCAGATAGACGAATTACTGAAATAACAGCTAGACGGATTACTTGAATCCAGCCACACGAATTACTGGAATAACCTCTAGATGAATAAAAATTAGACGAATTACTCGATTACCAGCTAGACGAATTACTTGAATAACAGCTAGACGAATTACTCGAATTACAGGTAGACGAATTATTTGAGTAACAGCTAGACGCATGTGAATGTACCGTGGCAAGAGCACCTCACTGGCATAATATCCAACGACCAATAGAAGAACTTATCCGAAAGAGGAAGTGCTCTAGGATTGGCTACACGTAGCGAATCTGATACTGTGAATAGACCAGCACTCGAGTGGAACGTGTAAGGTCCAAGTAGACGGGCGCGCGGAAAAACCTGGTAACGCTCCGTTGGAAATGATCTCTAGCTAAGGTAAAATCTTAATTCGAAAGTACATACATATTATTCTCTCAAACACTTTATTCCAATTGAAATAATTAAAGGAAAGATATATTTTCATCAAGTGAAACCAAAATAAATTTATCAGATGCTTAGACGTTCTTTTAAAAAAAAACTTTTCGAATTACGGTTCCTATTTTAAGATCTAATTAATTCTTTCAATGAGATATAACGGTACTGAAGTAATATTCTTAAAATACTGTTTCTCTAAAAAAATTATTCTTTTATCTAATCCTCTTAAAATTTTATAAAACGTGTGAGAAATGTTTATATTTTTATAATTTTGACTTCACCACTCATAAGTCCTTTATTTCCCCATACGTATTATTCTCTTCTCTCCCACTAAAGGTCGTCAAAGTCTTCAGCGGTCTTGTGGTGTCCGACTGAATACGTTTTGTCAGCCTATCCTATCTACAGGACGTGCCATATTGCTTTGTTCTACTATTGTCGTCGATAACGTGTATCTACTTTCATTACTTCGCCAATGCACTTGTTCGTTACGCTATTCTTTCTCTTCTCTCCCACTAAAGGTCGTCAAAGTCTTCAGCGGTCTTGTGGTGTCCGACTGAATACGTTTTGTCAGTCTATCCTATCTACAGGACGTGCCATATTGCTTTGTTCTACTATTGTCGTCGATAACGTGTATCTACTTTCATTACTTCGCCAATGCACTTGTTCGTTACGCTATTCTTTCTCTTCTCTCCCACTAAAGGTCGTCAAAGTCTTCAGCGGTCTTGTGGTGTCCGACTGAATACGTTTTGACAGCCTATCCTATCTACAGGACGTGCCATATTGCTTTGTTCTACTATTGTCGTCGATAACGTGTATCTACTTTCATTACTTCGCCAATGCACTTGTTCGTTACGCTATTCTTTCTCTTCTCTCCCACTAAAGGTCGTCAAAGTCTTCAGCGGTCTTGTGGTGTCGACTGAATACGTTTTGACAGCCTATCCTATCTACAGGACGTGCCATATTGCTTTGTTCTACTATTGTCGTCGATAACGTGTATCTACTTTCATTACTTCGCCAATGCACTTGTTCGTTACGCTATTCTTTCTCTTCTCTCCCACTAAAGGTCGTCAAAGTCTTCAGCGGTCTTGTGGTGTCGACTGAATACGTTTTGACAGCCTATCCTATCTACAGGACGTGCCATATTGCTTTGTTCTACTATTGTCGTCGATAACGTGTATCTACTTTCATTACTTCGCCAATGCACTTGTTCGTTACGCTTTCTTTCTCTTCTCTCCCACTAAAGGTCGTCAAAGTCTTCAGCGGTCTTGTGGTGTCCGACTGAATACGTTTTGTCAGCCTATCCTATCTACAGGACGTGCCATACTGCTTTGTTCTACTATTGTCGTCGATAACGTGTCTACATTCATTACTTCGCCAATGCACTTGTTCGTTACGCTATTCTTTCTCTTCTCTCCCACTAAAGGTCGTCAAAGTCTTCAGCGGTCTTGTGGTGTCCGACTGAATACGTTTTGTCAGCCTATCCTATCTACAGGACGTGCCATACTGCTTTGTTCTACTATTGTCGTCGATAACGTGTCTACATTCATTACTTCGCCAATGCACTTGTTCGTTACGCTATTCTTTCTCTTCTCTCCCACTAAAGGTCGTCAAAGTCTTCAGCGGTCTTGTGGTGTCCGACTGAATACGTTTTGTCAGCCTATCCTATCTACAGGACGTGCCATACTGCTTTGTTCTACTATTGTCGTCGATAACGTGTCTACATTCATTACTTCGCCAATGCACTTGTTCGTTACGCTATTCTTTCTCTTCTCTCCCACTAAAGGTCGTCAAAGTCTTCAGCGGTCTTGTGGTGTCCGACTGAATACGTTTTGTCAGCCTATCCTATCTACAGGACGTGCCATACTGCTTTGTTCTACTATTGTCGTCGATAACGTGTCTACATTCATTACTTCGCCAATGCACTTGTTCGTTACGCTATTCTTTCTCTTCTCTCCCACTAAAGGTCGTCAAAGTCTTCAGCGGTCTTGTGGTGTCCGACTGAATACGTTTTGTCAGCCTATCCTATCTACAGGACGTGCCATACTGCTTTGTTCTACTATTGTCGTCGATAACGTGTCTACATTCATTACTTCGCCAATGCACTTGTTCGTTAGGTTATTCTTTCTCGTCTCTCCCACTAAAGGTCGTCAAAGTCTTCAGCGGTCTTGTGGTGTCCGACTGAATACGTTTTGTCAGCCTATCCTATCTACAGGACGTGCCATACTGCTTTGTTCTACTATTGTCGTCGATAACGTGTCTACATTCATTACTTCGCCAATGCACTTGTTCGTTACGCTATTCTTTCTCTTCTCTCCCACTAAAGGTCGTCAAAGTCTTCAGCGGTCTTGTGGTGTCCGACTGAATACGTTTTGTCAGCCTATCCTATCTACAGGACGTGCCATACTGCTTTGTTCTACTATTGTCGTTGATAACGTGTATCTACACTCATTACTTCGCCTATGCACTTGTTCGTTAGGCTATTCTTTCTCTTCTCTCCCACTAAAGGTCGTCAAAGTCTTCAGCGGTCTTGTGGTGTCCGACTGAATACGTTTTGTCAGCCTATCCTATCTACAGGACGTGCCATATTGCTTTGTTCTACTATTGTCGTCGATAACGTGTATCTACTTTCATTACTTCGCCAATGCACTTGTTCGTTACGCTTTCTTTCTCTTCTCTCCCACTAAAGGTCGTCAAAGTCTTCAGCGGTCTTGTGGTGTCCGACTGAATACGTTTTGTCAGCCTATCCTATCTACAGGACGTGCCATATTGCTTTGTTCTACTATTGTCGTCGATAACGTGTATCTACTTTCATTACTTCGCCAATGCACTTGTTCGTTACGCTATTCTTTCTCTTCTCTCCCACTAAAGGTCGTCAAAGTCTTCAGCGTTTTTGTGTTGTCCGACTGAATACGTTTTGTCAGCTTATCCTATGTACAGGACGTGCCATATTGCTTTGTTCTACTATTGTCGTCGATAACGTGTATCTACTTTCATTACTTCGCCAATGCACTTGTTCGTTACGCTTTCTTTCTCTTCTCTCCCACTAAAGGTCGTCAAAGTCTTCAGCGGTCTTGTGGTGTCCGACTGAATACGTTTTGTCAGCCTATCCTATCTACAGGACGTGCCATATTGCTTTGTTCTACTATTGTCGTCGATAAAGTGTATCTACTTTCATTACTTCGCCAATGCACTTGTTCGTTACGCTATTCTTTCTCTTCTCTCCCACTAAAGGTCGTCAAAGTCTTCAGCGTTTTTGTGTTGTCCGACTGAATGCGTTTTGTCAGCTTATCCTATCTACAGGACGTGCCATATTGCTTTGTTCTACTATTGTCATCGATAACGTGTATCTACTTTCATTACTTCGCCAATGCACTTGTTCGTTACGCTATTCTTTCTCTTCTCTCCCACTAAAGGTCGTCAAAGTCTTCAGCGGTCTTGTGGTGTCCGACTGAATAAGTTTTGTCAGTCTATCCTATCTACAGGACGTGCCATATTGCTTTGTTCTACTATTGTCGTCGATAACGTGTATCTACTTTCATTACTTCGCCAATGCACTTGTTCGTTACGCTATTCTTTCTCTTCTCTCCCACTAAAGGTCGTCAAAGTCTTCAGCGGTCTTGTGGTGTCCGACTGAATACGTTTTGTCAGCCTATCCTATCTACAGGACGTGCCATATTGCTTTGTTCTACTATTGTCGTCGATAACGTGTATCTACTTTCATTACTTCGCCAATGCACTTGTTCGTTACGCTATTCTTTCTCTTCTCTCCCACTAAAGGTCGTCAAAGTCTTCAGCGGTCTTGTGGTGTCCGACTGAATACGTTTTGTCAGCCTATCCTATCTACAGGACGTGCCATATTGCTTTGTTCTACTATTGTCGTCGATAACGTGTATCTACTTTCATTACTTCGCCAATGCACTTGTTCGTTACGCTATTCTTTCTCTTCTCTCCCACTAAAGGTCGTCAAAGTCTTCAGCGTTTTTGTGTTGTCCGACTGAATACGTTTTGTCAGCTTATCCTATCTACAGGACGTGCCATATTGCTTTGTTCTACTATTGTCGTCGATAACGTGTATCTACTTTCATTACTTCGCCAATGCACTTGTTCGTTACGCTATTATTTCTCTTCTCTCCCACTAAAGGTCGTCAAAGTCTTCAGCGGTCTTGTGGTGTCCGACTGAATACGTTTTGTCAGCCTATCCTATCTACAGGACGTGCCATATTGCTTTGTTCTACTATTGTCGTCGATAACGTGTATCTACTTTCATTACTTCGCCAATGCACTTGTTCGTTACGCTATTCTTTCTCCTCTCTCCCACTAAAGGTCGTCAAAGTCTTCAGCGGTCTTGTGGTGTCCGACTGAATACGTTTTGTCAGCCTATCCTATCTACAGGACGTGCCATATTGCTTTGTTCTACTATTGTCGTCGATAACGTGTATCTACTTTCGTTACTTCGCCAATGCACTTGTTCGTTACGCTATTCTTTCTCTTCTCTCCCACTAAAGGTCGTCAAAGTCTTCAGCGGTCTTGTGGTGTCCAACTGAATACGTTTTGACAGCCTATCCTATCTACAGGACGTGCCATATTGCTTTGTTCTACTATTGTCGTCGATAACGTGTATCTACTTTCATTACTTCGTCAATGCACTTGTTCGTTACGCTATTCTTTCTCTTCTCTCCCACTAAAGGTCGTCAAAGTCTTCAGCGGTCTTGTGGTGTCCGACTGAATACGTTTTGTCAGCCTATCCTATCTACAGGACGTGCCATATTGCTTTGTTCTACTATTGTCGTCGATAACGTGTATCTACTTTCATTACTTCGTCAATGCACTTGTTCGTTACGCTATTCTTTCCCTTCTCTCCCACTAAAGGTCGTCAAAGTCTTCAGCGGTCTTGTGGTGTCCGACTGAATACGTTTTGACAGCCTATCTTATCTACAGGACGTGCCATATTGCTTTGTTCTACTATTGTCGTCGATAACGTGTATCTACTTTCATTACTTCGCCAATGCACTTGTTCGTTACGCTATTGTTTCTCTTCTCTCCCACTAAAGGTCGTCAAAGTCTTCAGCGGTCTTGTGGTGTCCGACTGAATACGTTTTGACAGCCTATCCTATCTACAGGACGTGCCATATTGCTTTGTTCTACTATTGTCGTCGATAACGTGTACCTACTTTCATTACTTCGCCAATGCACTTGTTCGTTACGCTATTCTTTCTCTTCTCTCCCACTAAAGGTCGTCAAAGTCTTCAGCGGTCTTGTGGTGTCCGACTGAATAAGTTTTGTCAGCCTATCCTATCTACAGGACGTGCCATATTGCTTTGTTCTACTATTGTCGTCGATAACGTGTATCTTCTTTCATTACTTCGCCAATGCACTTGTTCGTTACGCTATTCTTTCTCTTCTCTCCCACTAAAGGTCGTCAAAGTCTTCAGCGGTCTTGTGGTGTCCGACTGAATACGTTTTGTCAGCCTATCCTATCTACAGGACGTGCCATATTGCTTTGTTCTATTATTGTCGTCGATAACGTGTATCTACTTTCATTACTTCGCCAATGCACTTGTTCGTTACGCTATTCTTTCTCTTCTCTCCCACTAAAGGTCGTCAAAGTCTTCAGCGGTCTTGTGGTGTCCGACTGAATAAGTTTTGTCAGCCTATCCTATCTACAGGACGTGCCATATTGCTTTGTTCTACTATTGTCGTCGATAACGTGTATCTACTTTCATTACTTCGCCAATGCACTTGTTCGTTACGCTATTCTTTCTCTTCTCTCCCACTAAAGGTCGTCAAAGTCTTCAGCGGTCTTGTGGTGTCCGACTGAATACGTTTTGTCAGCCTATCCTATCTACAGGACGTGCCATATTGCTTTGTTCTACTATTGTCGTCGATAACGTGTATCTACTTTCATTACTTCGCCAATGCACTTGTTCGTTACGCTATTCTTTCTCTTCTCTCCCACTAAAGGTCGTCAAAGTCTTCAGCGGTCTTGTGGTGTCCGACTGAATAAGTTTTGACAGCCTATCCTATCTACAGGACGTGCCATATTGCTTTGTTCTACTATTGTCGTCGATAACGTGTAACTACTTTCATTACTTCGCCAATGCACTTGTTCGTTACGCTATTCTTTCTCTTCTCTCCCACTAAAGGTCGTCAAAGTCTTCAGCGGTCTTGTGGTGTCCGACTGAATACGTTTTGTCAGCCTATCCTATCTACAGGACGTGCCATATTGCTTTGTTCTACTATTGTCGTCGATAACGTGTATCTACTTTCATTACTTCGCCAATGCACTTGTTCGTTACGCTATTCTTTCTCTTCTCTCCCACTAAAGGTCGTCAAAGTCTTCAGCGGTCTTGTGGTGTCCGACTGAATACGTTTTGTCAGCCTATCCTATCTACAGGACGTGCCATATTGCTTTGTTCTACTATTGTCGTCGATAACGTGTATCTACTTTCATTACTTCGCCAATGCACTTGTTCGTTACGCTATTCTTTCTCTTCTCTCCCACTAAAGGTCGTCAAAGTCTTCAGCGGTCTTGTGGTGTCCGACTGAATACGTTTTGTCAGCCTATCCTATCTACAGGACGTGCCATATTGCTTTGTTCTACTATTGTCGTCGATAACGTGTATCTACTTTCATTACTTCGCCAATGCACTTGTTCGTTACGCTATTCTTTCTCTTCTCTCCCACTAAAGGTCGTCAAAGTCTTCAGCGGTCTTGTGGTGTCCGACTGAATACGTTTTGTCAGTCTATCCTATCTACAGGACGTGCCATATTGTTTTGTTCTACTATTGTCGTCGATAACGTGTATCTACTTTCATTACTTCGCCAATACACTTGTTCGTTACGCTATTCTTTCCCTTCTTGACATTCCTGGCGATCTTCACCAACAATCCATATCCGCAGCGTTCAGTTCTTACCTCTAATACGACACAGCCTGCTCCCACTTACACGTGATCCCTTCGGCAGATCATGCAGAATCCTAAAGGGTTGAAGACTGTCGTAATAAATTTAAGGGATCAGAAGTTATAATGCGGTTAAAATAGACGTTTTCTCAATATATGATAGAAAAACTTGATTCATATCGCTGATGTCCTTATCTTATTAAAAATCTCAAGTTCTTTGATCAAGAAATAAAAGTGTAAGACGAAGCAAATTGGTGTTTTACATAACTAAGAGCGTTAGTATCTGTCATGTATCTTCCCACAGTGGTACTAGAAACAAAAACAAGTGTTACTATTTTTGTTCACTTCCAATATGGTTTCGTCCCAAAGTACTCAATCTGGGTTTATCAATAATTCGGGCTTTGTGCCTCGCTTTATAATACTGAAAAGAAACTGCGCCCCTTAAGACTTACAATCTGAGTATGAAACTGTTTAGATCAATTGAACATCAGATAATTCTATTGAAATTTTAATCTTTATTAATTTATATATTCTTTATACAATATATTTATATATATTATTTATTTAACCCTACAACTGATAAGGATCACAGTTAGCCCCTATTCAGGTCTTGCACAACCTATAACTTTGAAAAATTGTTAAAATTGCATAACGTGGATAAAAATGTAAGCTATATATAGACTATAAGGAATATATTTTCTATATATTTGTTGAGTTATACAGTCTATTATTACTGAGTTGCCCCAGAGACCATACTCAACAGCAAGCGTCCATCAAACACAATGAGGCGGTACAGTCCACACATCAGTCTACACGCTGCTACACCTAACTGATGCTACTCATCTCTCGTCTGTAGGCTCAATGCACCTCGTCACAGAGACCATACTCAATAGCAAGTGTCCATCAAACACAATGAGGTGGTACAGTCCACACATCAGTCTACACGCTGCTACACCTAACTGATGCTACTCATCTCTCGTCTGTAGGCTCAATGCACCTCGTCACAGAGACCATACTCAATAGCAAGTGTCCATCAAACACAATGAGGTGGTACAGTCCACACATCAGTCTACACGCTGCTACACCTAACTGATGCTACTCATCTCTCGTCTGTAGGCTCAATGCACCTTGCCACAGAGACCATACTCAATAGCAAGCGTCCATCAAACACAATGAGGTGGTACAGTATACACATCAGTCTACACGCTGCTACACCTAACTGAGGCTACGCAGCTCTCGTCTGTAGGCTCAATGCACCTTGCCACAGAGACCATACTCAACAGCAAGCGTCCATCAAACACAATGAGGCGGTACAGTCCACACATCAGTCTACACGCTGCTACACCTAACTGATGCTACTCATCTCTCGTCTGTAGGCTCAATGCACCTCGTCACAGAGACCATACTCAATAGCAAGTGTCCATCAAACACAATGAGGTGGTACAGTCCACACATCAGTCTACACGCTGCTACACCTAACTGATGCTACTCATCTCTCGTCTGTAGGCTCAATGCACCTCGTCACAGAGACCATACTCAATAGCAAGTGTCCATCAAACACAATGAGGTGGTACAGTCCACACATCAGTCTACACGCTGCTACACCTAACTGATGCTACTCATCTCTCGTCTGTAGGCTCAATGCACCTTGCCACAGAGACCATACTCAATAGCAAGCGTCCATCAAACACAATGAGGTGGTACAGTATACACATCAGTCTACACGCTGCTACACCTAACTGAGGCTACGCAGCTCTCGTCTGTAGGCTCAATGCACCTTGCCACAGAGACCATACTCAACAGCAAGCGTCCATCAAACACAATGAGGTGGTACAGTCCACACATCAGTCACACGCTGCTACACCTAACTGATGCTACTCATATCTCGTCTGTAGGCTCAATGCACCTTGCCACAGAGACCATACTCAACAGCAAGCGTCCATCAAACACAATGAGGCGGTACAGTCCACACATCAGTCTACACGCTGCTACACCTAACTGATGCTACTCATATCTCGTCTGTAGGCTCAATGCACCTTGCCACAGAGACCATACTCAACAGCAAGCGTCCATCAAACACAATGAGGCGGTACAGTCCACACATCAGTATACACACTGCTACACCTAACTGAGGCTACGCAGCTGTCGTCTGTAGGCACAATGCACCTTGCCACAGAGACCATACTCAACAGCAAGCGTCCTTCAAACACAATGAGGCGGTACAGTATACACATCAGTCTACACGCTGCTACACCTAACTGAGGCTACGCATCTCTCGTCTGTAGGCACAATGCACCTTGCCACAGAGACCATACTCAACAGCAAGCGTCCTTCAAACACAATGAGGCGGTACAGTATACACATCAGTCTACACGCTGCTACACCTAACTGAGGCTACGCAGCTCTCGTCTGTAGGCACAATGCACCTTGCCACAGAGACCATACTCAACAGCAAGCGTCCATCAAACACAATGAGGTGGTACAGTCCACACATCAGTCTACACGCTGCTACACCTAACTGAGGCTACGCACCTCTCGTCTGTAGGCACAATGCACCTTGCCACAGAGACCATACTCAACAGCAAGCGTCCATCAAACACAATGAGGCGGTACAGTCCACACATCAGTCTACACGCTGCTACACCTAACTGAGGCTACGCATCTCTCGTCTGTAGGCACAATGCACCTTGCCACAGAGACCATACTCAACAGCAAGCGTCCATCAAACACAATGAGGCGGTACAGTCCACACATCAGTCTACACGCTGCTACACCTAACTGAGGCTACGCACCTCTCGTCTGTAGGCACAATGCACCTTGCCACAGAGACCATACTCAACAGCAAGCGTCCATCAAACACAATGAGGTGGTACAGTCCACACATCAGTCTACACGCTGCTACACCTAACTGAGGCTACGCATCTCTCGTCTGTAGGCTCAATGCACCTTGCCACAGAGACCATACTCAACAGCAAGCGTCCATCAAACACAATGAGGTGGTACAGTCCACACATCAGTCTACACGCTGCTACACCTAACTGAGGCTACGCATCTCTCGTCTGTAGGCTCAATGCACCTTGCCACAGAGACCATACTCAACAGCAAGCGTCCATCAAACACAATGAGGTGGTACAGTCCACACATCAGTCTACACGCTGCTACACCTAACTGAGGCTACGCACCTCTCGTCTGTAGGCACAATGCACCTTGCCACAGAGACCATACTCAACAGCAAGCGTCCATCAAACACAATGAGGTGGTACAGTCCACACATCAGTCTACACGCTGCTACACCTAACTGATGCTACTCATCTCTCGTCTGTAGGCTCAATGCACCTTGCCACAGAGACCATACTCAACAGCAAGCGTCCATCAAACACAATGAGGTGGTACAGTCCACACATCAGTCTACACGCTGCTACACCTAACTGAGACTACGCATCTCTCGTCTGTAGGCTCAATGCACCTTGCCACAGAGACCATACTCAACAGCAAGCGTCCATCAAACACAATGAGGTGGTACAGTCCACACATCAGTCTACACGCTGCTACACCTAACTGAGGCTACGCACCTCTCGTCTGTAGGCACAATGCACCTTGCCACAGAGACCATACTCAACAGCAAGCGTCAATCAAACACAATGAGGCGGTACAGTCCACACATCAGTCTACACGCTGCTACACCTAACTGAGGCTACGCATCTCTCGTCTGTAGGCTCAATGCACCTTGCCACAGAGACCATACTCAATAGCAAGCGTCCATCAAACACAATGATGTGGTACAGTCCACACATCAGTCTACACGCTGCTACACCTAACTGAGGCTACGCATCTCTCGTCTGTAGGCTCAATGCACCTTGCCACAGAGACCATACTCAATAGCAAGCGTCCATCAAACACAATGAGGTGGTACAGTCCACACATCAGTCTACACGCTGCTACACCTAACTGAGGCTACGCATATCTCGTCTGTAGGCTCAATGCACCTTGCCACAGAGACCATACTCAATAGCAAGCGTCCATCAAACACAATGAGGCGGTACAGTCCACACATCAGTCTACACGCTGCTACACCTAACTGAGGCTACGCATCTCTCGTCTGTAGGCTCAATGCACCTTGCCACAGAGACCATACTCAATAGCAAGCGTCCATCAAACACAATGATGTGGTACAGTCCACACATCAGTCTACACGCTGCTACACCTAACTGAGGCTACGCATCTCTCGTCTGTAGGCTCAATGCACCTTGCCACAGAGACCATACTCAATAGCAAGCGTCCATCAAACACAATGAGGTGGTACAGTCCACACATCAGTCTACACGCTGCTACACCTAACTGAGGCTACGGATCTCTCGTCTGTAGGCTCAATGCACCTTGCCACAGAGACCATACTCAACAGCAAGCGTCCATCAAACACAATGAGGTGGTACAGTCCACACATCAGTCTACACGCTGCTACACCTAACTGATGCTACTCATCTCTCGTCTGTAGGCTCAATGCACCTCGTCACAGAGACCATACTCAATAGCAAGTGTCCATCAAACACAATGAGGTGGTACAGTCCACACATCAGTCTACACGCTGCTACACCTAACTGATGCTACTCATCTCTCGTCTGTAGGCTCAATGCACCTTGCCACAGAGACCATACTCAATAGCAAGCGTCCATCAAACACAATGAGGTGGTACAGTATACACATCAGTCTACACGCTGCTACACCTAACTGAGGCTACGCAGCTCTCGTCTGTAGGCTCAATGCACCTTGCCACAGAGATCATACTCAACAGCAAGCGTCCATCAAACACAATGAGGTGGTACAGTATACACATCAGTCTACACGCTGTTACACCTAACTGAGGCTACGCAGCTCTCGTCTGTAGGCACAATGCACCTTGCCACAGAGACCATACTCAACAGCAAGCGTCCATCAAACACAATGAGGTGGTACAGTCCACACATCAGTCTACACGCTGCTACACCTAACTGAGGCTACGCAGCTCTCGTCTGTAGGCACAATGCACCTTGCCACAGAGACCATACTCAACAGCAAACGTCCATCAAACACAATGAGGTGGTACAGTCCACACATCAGTCTACACGCTGCTACACCTAACTGATGCTACTCATCTCTCGTCTGTAGGCTCAATGCACCTTGCCACAGAGACCATACTCAACAGCAAGCGTCCATCAAACACAATGAGGCGGTACAGTCCACACATCAGTCTACACGCTGCTACACCTAACTGAGGCTACGCATCTCTCGTCTGTAGGCTCAATGCACCTTGCCACAGAGACCATACTCAACAGCAAGCGTCCTTCAAACACAATGAGATGGTACAGTATACACATCAGTCTACACGCTGCTACACCTAACTGAGGCTACGCATCTCTCGTCTGTAGGCTCAATGCACCTTGCCACAGAGACCATACTCAACAGCAAGCGTCCATCAAACACAATGAGGTGGTACAGTCCACACATCAGTCTACACGCTGCTACACCTAACTGAGGCTACGCACCTCTCGTCTGTAGGCACAATGCACCTTGCCACAGAGACCATACTCAACAGCAAGCGTCCATCAAACACAATGAGGTGGTACAGTCCACACATCAGTCTACACGCTGCTACACCTAACTGAGGCTACGCATCTCTCGTCTGTAGGCTCAATGCACCTTGCCACAGAGACCATACTCAATAGCAAGCGTCCATCAAACACAATGATGTGGTACAGTCCACACATCAGTCTACACACTGCTACACCTAACTGAGGCTACGCACCTCTCGTCTGTAGGCTCAATGCACCTTGCCACAGAGACCATACTCAATAGCAAGCGTCCATCAAACACAATGAGGCGGTACAGTCCACACATCAGTCTACACGCTGCTACACCTAACTGAGCATACGCATCTCTCGTCTGTAGGCTCAATGCACCTTGCCACAGAGACCATACTCAATAGCAAGCGTCCATCAAACACAATGATGTGGTACAGTCCACACATCAGTCTACACGCTGCTACACCTAACTGAGGCTACGCATCTCTCGTCTGTAGGCTCAATGCACCTTGCCACAGAGACCATACTCAACAGCAAGCGTCCATCAAACACAATGAGGTGGTACAGTCCACACATCAGTCTACACGCTGCTACACCTAACTGAGGCTACGCATCTCTCGTCTGTAGGCTCAATGCACCTTGCCACAGAGACCATACTCAACAGCAAGCGTCCATCAAACACAATGAGGTGGTACAGTCCACACATCAGTCTACACGCTGCTACACCTAACTGAGGCTACGCACCTCTCGTCTGTAGGCTCAATGCACCTTGCCACAGAGACCATACTCAATAGCAAGCGTCCATCAAACACAATGAGGTGGTACAGTATACACATCAGTCTACACGCTGTTACACCTAACTGATGCTACTCATCTCTCGTCTGTAGGCTCAATGTACCTTGCCACAGAGACCATACTCAACAGCAAGCGTCCATCAAACACAATGAGGTGGTACAGTCCACACATCAGTCTACACGCTGTTACACCTAACTGAGGCTACGCAGCTCTCGTCTGTAGGCACAATGCACCTTGCCACAGAGACCATACTCAACAGCAAGCGTCCATCAAACACAATGAGGTGGTACAGTCCACACATCAGTCTACACGCTGCTACACCTAACTGAGGCAACGCAGCTCTCGTCTGTAGGCACAATGCACCTTGCCACAGAGACCATACTCAACAGCAAACGTCCATCAAACACAATGAGGTGGTACAGTCCACACATCAGTCTACACGCTGCTACACCTAACTGATGCTACTCATCTCTCGTCTGTAGGCTCAATGCACCTTGCCACAGAGACCATACTCAACAGCAAGCGTCCATCAAACACAATGAGGTGGTACAGTCCACACATCAGTCTACACGCTGCTACACCTAACTGAGGCTACGCAGCTCTCGTCTGTAGGCTCAATGCACCTCGCCACAGAGACCATACTCAACAGCAAGCGTCCATCAAACACAATGAGGTGGTACAGTCCACACATCAGTCTACACGCTGCTACACCTAACTGAGGCTACGCAGCTCTCGTCTGTAGGCTCAATGCACCTCGCCACAGAGACCATACTCAACAGCAAGCGTCCATCAAACACAATGAGGTGGTACAGTCCACACATCAGTCTACACGCTGCTACACCTAACTGAGGCTACGCATCTCTCGTCTGTAGGCTCAATGCACATTGCCACAGAGACCATACTCAATAGCAAGCGTCCATCAAACACAATGATGTGGTACAGTCCACACATCAGTCTACACACTGCTACACCTAACTGAGGCTACGCACCTCTCGTCTGTAGGCTCAATGCACCTTGCCACAGAGACCATACTCAATAGCAAGCGTCCATCAAACACAATGAGGCGGTACAGTCCACACATCAGTCTACACGCTGCTACACCTAACTGAGGCTACGCATCTCTCGTCTGTAGGCTCAATGCACCTTGCCACAGAGACCATACTCAATAGCAAGCGTCCATCAAACACAATGATGTGGTACAGTCCACACATCAGTCTACACGCTGCTACACCTAACTGAGGCTACGCATCTCTCGTCTGTAGGCTCAATGCACCTTGCCACAGAGACCATACTCAACAGCAAGCGTCCATCAAACACAATGAGGTGGTACAGTCCACACATCAGTCTACACGCTGCTACACCTAACTGAGGCTACGCAGCTCTCGTCTGTAGGCACAATGCACCTTGCCACAGAGACCATACTCAACAGCAAACGTCCATCAAACACAATGAGGTGGTACAGTCCACACATCAGTCTACACGCTGCTACACCTAACTGATGCTACTCATCTCTCGTCTGTAGGCTCAATGCACCTTGCCACAGAGACCATACTCAACAGCAAGCGTCCATCAAACACAATGAGGCGGTACAGTCCACACATCAGTCTACACGCTGCTACACCTAACTGAGGCTACGCATCTCTCGTCTGTAGGCTCAATGCACCTTGCCACAGAGACCATACTCAACAGCAAGCGTCCATCCAACACAATGAGGCGGTACAGTCCACACATCAGTATACACACTGCTACACCTAACTGAGGCTACGCAGCTCTCGTCTGTAGGCACAATGCACCTTGCCACAGAGACCATACTCAACAGCAAGCGTCCTTCAAACACAATGAGATGGTACAGTATACACATCAGTCTACACGCTGCTACACCTAACTGAGGCTACGCATCTCTCGTCTGTAGGCTCAATGCACCTTGCCACAGAGACCATACTCAACAGCAAGCGTCCATCAAACACAATGAGGTGGTACAGTCCACACATCAGTCTACACGCTGCTACACCTAACTGAGGCTACGCACCTCTCGTCTGTAGGCACAATGCACCTTGCCACAGAGACCATACTCAACAGCAAGCGTCCATCAAACACAATGAGGTGGTACAGTCCACACATCAGTCTACACGCTGCTACACCTAACTGAGGCTACGCATCTCTCGTCTGTAGGCTCAATGCACCTTGCCACAGAGACCATACTCAATAGCAAGCGTCCATCAAACACAATGATGTGGTACAGTCCACACATCAGTCTACACACTGCTACACCTAACTGAGGCTACGCACCTCTCGTCTGTAGGCTCAATGCACCTTGCCACAGAGACCATACTCAATAGCAAGCGTCCATCAAACACAATGAGGCGGTACAGTCCACACATCAGTCTACACGCTGCTACACCTAACTGAGCATACGCATCTCTCGTCTGTAGGCTCAATGCACCTTGCCACAGAGACCATACTCAATAGCAAGCGTCCATCAAACACAATGATGTGGTACAGTCCACACATCAGTCTACACGCTGCTACACCTAACTGAGGCTACGCATCTCTCGTCTGTAGGCTCAATGCACCTTGCCACAGAGACCATACTCAATAGCAAGCGTCCATCAAACACAATGAGGTGGTACAGTCCACACATCAGTCTACACGCTGCTACACCTAACTGAGGCTACGCATCTCTCGTCTGTAGGCTCAATGCACCTTGCCACAGAGACCATACTCAACAGCAAGCGTCCATCAAACACAATGAGGTGGTACAGTCCACACATCAGTCTACACGCTGCTACACCTAACTGAGGCTACGCATCTCTCGTCTGTAGGCTCAATGCACCTTGCCACAGAGACCATACTCAACAGCAAGCGTCCATCAAACACAATGAGGTGGTACAGTCCACACATCAGTCTACACGCTGCTACACCTAACTGAGGCTACGCACCTCTCGTCTGTAGGCTCAATGCACCTTGCCACAGAGACCATACTCAATAGCAAGCGTCCATCAAACACAATGAGGTGGTACAGTATACACATCAGTCTACACGCTGTTACACCTAACTGATGCTACTCATCTCTCGTCTGTAGGCTCAATGTACCTTGCCACAGAGACCATACTCAACAGCAAGCGTCCATCAAACACAATGAGGTGGTACAGTCCACACTACAGTCTACACGCTGTTACACCTAACTGAGGCTACGCAGCTCTCGTCTGTAGGCACAATGCACCTTGCCACAGAGACCATACTCAACAGCAAGCGTCCATCAAACACAATGAGGTGGTACAGTCCACACATCAGTCTACACGCTGCTACACCTAACTGAGGCAACGCAGCTCTCGTCTGTAGGCACAATGCACCTTGCCACAGAGACCATACTCAACAGCAAACGTCCATCAAACACAATGAGGTGGTACAGTCCACACATCAGTCTACACGCTGCTACACCTAACTGATGCTACTCATCTCTCGTCTGTAGGCTCAATGCACCTTGCCACAGAGACCATACTCAACAGCAAGCGTCCATCAAACACAATGAGGTGGTACAGTCCACACATCAGTCTACACGCTGCTACACCTAACTGAGGCTACGCAGCTCTCGTCTGTAGGCTCAATGCACCTCGCCACAGAGACCATACTCAACAGCAAGCGTCCATCAAACACAATGAGGTGGTACAGTCCACACATCAGTCTACACGCTGCTACACCTAACTGAGGCTACGCAGCTCTCGTCTGTAGGCTCAATGCACCTCGCCACAGAGACCATACTCAACAGCAAGCGTCCATCAAACACAATGAGGTGGTACAGTCCACACATCAGTCTACACGCTGCTACACCTAACTGAGGCTACGCATCTCTCGTCTGTAGGCTCAATGCACATTGCCACAGAGACCATACTCAATAGCAAGCGTCCATCAAACACAATGATGTGGTACAGTCCACACATCAGTCTACACACTGCTACACCTAACTGAGGCTACGCACCTCTCGTCTGTAGGCTCAATGCACCTTGCCACAGAGACCATACTCAATAGCAAGCGTCCATCAAACACAATGAGGCGGTACAGTCCACACATCAGTCTACACGCTGCTACACCTAACTGAGGCTACGCATCTCTCGTCTGTAGGCTCAATGCACCTTGCCACAGAGACCATACTCAATAGCAAGCGTCCATCAAACACAATGATGTGGTACAGTCCACACATCAGTCTACACGCTGCTACACCTAACTGAGGCTACGCATCTCTCGTCTGTAGGCTCAATGCACCTTGCCACAGAGACCATACTCAATAGCAAGCGTCCATCAAACACAATGAGGTGGTACAGTCCACACATCAGTCTACACGCTGCTACACCTAACTGAGGCTACGCATCTCTCGTCTGTAGGCTCAATGCACCTTGCCACAGAGACCATACTCAACAGCAAGCGTCCATCAAACACAATGAGGTGGTACAGTCCACACATCAGTCTACACGCTGCTACACCTAACTGAGGCTACGCATCTCTCGTCTGTAGGCTCAATGCACCTTGCCACAGAGACCATACTCAACAGCAAGCGTCCATCAAACACAATGAGGTGGTACAGTCCACACATCAGTCTACACGCTGCTACACCTAACTGATGCTACTCATCTCTCGTCTGTAGGCTCAATGCACCTTGCCACAGAGACCATACTCAACAGCAAGCGTCCATCAAACACAATGAGGTGGTACAGTCCACACATCAGTCTACACGCTGCTACACCTAACTGAGGCTACGCATCTCTCGTCTGTAGGATCAATGCACCTTGCCACAGAGACCATACTCAACAGCAAGCGTCCATCAAACACAATGAGGCGGTACAGTCCACACATCAGTCTACACGCTGCTACACCTAACTGAGGCTACGCATCTCTCGTCTGTAGGCTCAATGAACCTTGCCACAGAGACCATACTCAACAGCAAACGTCCATCAAACACAATGAGGTGGTACAGTCCACACATCAGTCTACACGCTGCTACACCTAACTGAGGCTACGCATCTCTCGTCTGTAGGCTCAATGCACCTTGCCACAGAGACCATACTCAATAGCAAGCGTCCATCAAACACAATGAGGTGGTACAGTCCACACATCAGTCTACACGCTGCTACACCTAACTGAGGCTACGCATCTCTCGTCTGTAGGATCAATGTACCTTGCCACAGAGACCATACTCAACAGCAAACGTCCATCAAACACAATGAGGTGGTACAGTCCACACATCAGTCTACACGCTGCTACACCTAACTGAGGCTACGCATCTCTCGTCTGTAGGATCAATGCACCTTGCCACAGAGACCATACTCAACAGCAAACGTCCATCAAACACAATGAGGTGGTACAGTCCACACGTCAGTCTACACGCTGCTACACCTAACTGAGGCTACGCATCTCTCGTCTGTAGGCTCAATGCACCTTGCCACAGAGACCATACTCAATAGCAAGCGTCCATCAAACACAATGAGGTGGTAGAGTCCACACATCAGTCTACACGCTGCTACACCTAACTGATGCTACTCATCTCTCGTCTGTAGGATCAATGCACCTTGCCACAGAGACCATACTCAACAGCAAGCGTCCATCAAACACAATGAGGCGGTACAGTCCACACATCAGTCTACACACTGCTACACCTAACTGATGCTACTCATCTCTCGTCTGTAGGCTCAATGCACCTTGCCACAGAGACCATACTCAACAGCAAGCGTCCATCCAACACAATGAGGCGGTACAGTCCACACATCAGTATACACACTGCTACACCTAACTGAGGCTACGCAGCTCTCGTCTGTAGGCACAATGCACCTTGCCACAGAGACCATACTCAACAGCAAGCGTCCTTCAAACACAATGAGGTGGTACAGTCCACACATCAGTCTACACGCTGCTACACCTAACTGAGGCTACGCATCTCTCGTCTGTAGGCTCAATGCACCTTGCCACAGAGACAACAGCAAGCGTCCATCAAACACAATGAGGTGGTACAGTATACACATCAGTCTACACGCTGTTACACCTAACTGAGGCTACGCATCTCTCGTCTGTAGGCACAATGCACCTCGTCACAGAGACCATACTCAACAGCAAGCGTCCATCAAACACAATGAGGTGGTACAGTCCACACATCAGTCTACACGCTGCTACACCTAACTGAGGCTACGCATCTCTCGTCTGTAGGCTCAATGCACCTTGCCACAGAGACCATACTCAATAGCAAGCGTCCATCAAACACAATGATGTGGTACAGTCCACACATCAGTCTACACACTGCTACACCTAACTGAGGCTACGCACCTCTCGTCTGTAGGCTCAATGCACCTTGCCACAGAGACCATACTCAATAGCAAGCGTCCATCAAACACAATGAGGCGGTACAGTCCACACATCAGTCTACACGCTGCTACACCTAACTGAGCATACGCATCTCTCGTCTGTAGGCTCAATGCACCTTGCCACAGAGACCATACTCAATAGCAAGCGTCCATCAAACACAATGATGTGGTACAGTCCACACATCAGTCTACACGCTGCTACACCTAACTGAGGCTACGCATCTCTCGTCTGTAGGCTCAATGCACCTTGCCACAGAGACCATACTCAATAGCAAGCGTCCATCAAACACAATGAGGTGGTACAGTCCACACATCAGTCTACACGCTGCTACACCTAACTGAGGCTACGCATCTCTCGTCTGTAGGCTCAATGCACCTTGCCACAGAGACCATACTCAACAGCAAGCGTCCATCAAACACAATGAGGTGGTACAGTCCACACATCAGTCTACACGCTGCTACACCTAACTGAGGCTACGCATCTCTCGTCTGTAGGCTCAATGCACCTTGCCACAGAGACCATACTCAACAGCAAGCGTCCATCAAACACAATGAGGTGGTACAGTCCACACATCAGTCTACACGCTGCTACACCTAACTGAGGCTACGCACCTCTCGTCTGTAGGCTCAATGCACCTTGCCACAGAGACCATACTCAATAGCAAGCGTCCATCAAACACAATGAGGTGGTACAGTATACACATCAGTCTACACGCTGTTACACCTAACTGATGCTACTCATCTCTCGTCTGTAGGCTCAATGTACCTTGCCACAGAGACCATACTCAACAGCAAGCGTCCATCAAACACAATGAGGTGGTACAGTCCACACATCAGTCTACACGCTGTTACACCTAACTGAGGCTACGCAGCTCTCGTCTGTAGGCACAATGCACCTTGCCACAGAGACCATACTCAACAGCAAGCGTCCATCAAACACAATGAGGTGGTACAGTCCACACATCAGTCTACACGCTGCTACACCTAACTGAGGCAACGCAGCTCTCGTCTGTAGGCACAATGCACCTTGCCACAGAGACCATACTCAACAGCAAACGTCCATCAAACACAATGAGGTGGTACAGTCCACACATCAGTCTACACGCTGCTACACCTAACTGATGCTACTCATCTCTCGTCTGTAGGCTCAATGCACCTTGCCACAGAGACCATACTCAACAGCAAGCGTCCATCAAACACAATGAGGTGGTACAGTCCACACATCAGTCTACACGCTGCTACACCTAACTGAGGCTACGCAGCTCTCGTCTGTAGGCTCAATGCACCTCGCCACAGAGACCATACTCAACAGCAAGCGTCCATCAAACACAATGAGGTGGTACAGTCCACACATCAGTCTACACGCTGCTACACCTAACTGAGGCTACGCAGCTCTCGTCTGTAGGCTCAATGCACCTCGCCACAGAGACCATACTCAACAGCAAGCGTCCATCAAACACAATGAGGTGGTACAGTCCACACATCAGTCTACACGCTGCTACACCTAACTGAGGCTACGCATCTCTCGTCTGTAGGCTCAATGCACATTGCCACAGAGACCATACTCAATAGCAAGCGTCCATCAAACACAATGATGTGGTACAGTCCACACATCAGTCTACACACTGCTACACCTAACTGAGGCTACGCACCTCTCGTCTGTAGGCTCAATGCACCTTGCCACAGAGACCATACTCAATAGCAAGCGTCCATCAAACACAATGAGGCGGTACAGTCCACACATCAGTCTACACGCTGCTACACCTAACTGAGGCTACGCATCTCTCGTCTGTAGGCTCAATGCACCTTGCCACAGAGACCATACTCAATAGCAAGCGTCCATCAAACACAATGATGTGGTACAGTCCACACATCAGTCTACACGCTGCTACACCTAACTGAGGCTACGCATCTCTCGTCTGTAGGCTCAATGCACCTTGCCACAGAGACCATACTCAATAGCAAGCGTCCATCAAACACAATGAGGTGGTACAGTCCACACATCAGTCTACACGCTGCTACACCTAACTGAGGCTACGCATCTCTCGTCTGTAGGCTCAATGCACCTTGCCACAGAGACCATACTCAACAGCAAGCGTCCATCAAACACAATGAGGTGGTACAGTCCACACATCAGTCTACACGCTGCTACACCTAACTGAGGCTACGCATCTCTCGTCTGTAGGCTCAATGCACCTTGCCACAGAGACCATACTCAACAGCAAGCGTCCATCAAACACAATGAGGTGGTACAGTCCACACATCAGTCTACACGCTGCTACACCTAACTGATGCTACTCATCTCTCGTCTGTAGGCTCAATGCACCTTGCCACAGAGACCATACTCAACAGCAAGCGTCCATCAAACACAATGAGGTGGTACAGTCCACACATCAGTCTACACGCTGCTACACCTAACTGAGGCTACGCATCTCTCGTCTGTAGGATCAATGCACCTTGCCACAGAGACCATACTCAACAGCAAGCGTCCATCAAACACAATGAGGCGGTACAGTCCACACATCAGTCTACACGCTGCTACACCTAACTGAGGCTACGCATCTCTCGTCTGTAGGCTCAATGAACCTTGCCACAGAGACCATACTCAACAGCAAACGTCCATCAAACACAATGAGGTGGTACAGTCCACACATCAGTCTACACGCTGCTACACCTAACTGAGGCTACGCATCTCTCGTCTGTAGGCTCAATGCACCTTGCCACAGAGACCATACTCAATAGCAAGCGTCCATCAAACACAATGAGGTGGTACAGTCCACACATCAGTCTACACGCTGCTACACCTAACTGAGGCTACGCATCTCTCGTCTGTAGGATCAATGTACCTTGCCACAGAGACCATACTCAACAGCAAACGTCCATCAAACACAATGAGGTGGTACAGTCCACACATCAGTCTACACGCTGCTACACCTAACTGAGGCTACGCATCTCTCGTCTGTAGGATCAATGCACCTTGCCACAGAGACCATACTCAACAGCAAACGTCCATCAAACACAATGAGGTGGTACAGTCCACACGTCAGTCTACACGCTGCTACACCTAACTGAGGCTACGCATCTCTCGTCTGTAGGCTCAATGCACCTTGCCACAGAGACCATACTCAATAGCAAGCGTCCATCAAACACAATGAGGTGGTAGAGTCCACACATCAGTCTACACGCTGCTACACCTAACTGATGCTACTCATCTCTCGTCTGTAGGATCAATGCACCTTGCCACAGAGACCATACTCAACAGCAAGCGTCCATCAAACACAATGAGGCGGTACAGTCCACACATCAGTCTACACACTGCTACACCTAACTGATGCTACTCATCTCTCGTCTGTAGGCTCAATGCACCTTGCCACAGAGACCATACTCAACAGCAAGCGTCCATCAAACACAATGAGGTGGTACAGTATACACATCAGTCTACACGCTGTTACACCTAACTGAGGCTACGCATCTCTCGTCTGTAGGATCAATGCACCTTGCCACAGAGACCATACTCAACAGCAAACGTCCATCAAACACAATGAGGTGGTACAGTCCACACATCAGTCTACACGCTGCTACACCTAACTGAGGCTACGCATCTCTCGTCTGTAGGCTCAATGCACCTTGCCACAGAGACAACAGCAAGCGTCCATCAAACACAATGAGGTGGTACAGTATACACATCAGTCTACACGCTGTTACACCTAACTGAGGCTACGCATCTCTCGTCTGTAGGCACAATGCACCTCGTCACAGAGACCATACTCAACAGCAAGCGTCCATCAAACACAATGAGGTGGTACAGTCCACACATCAGTCTACACGCTGCTACACCTAACTGATGCTACGCAGCTCTCGTCTGTAGGCACAATGCACCTTGCCACAGAGACCATACTCAACAGCAAGCGTCCATCAAACACAATGAGGTGGTACAGTCCACACATCAGTCTACACACTGCTACACCTAACTGATGCTACTCATCTCTCGTCTGTAGGCTCAATGCACCTTGCCACAGAGACCATACTCAACAGCAAGCGTCCATCAAACACAATGAGGTGGTACAGTCCACACATCAGTCTACACGCTGCTACACCTAACTGAGGCTACGCACCTCTCGTCTGTAGGCTCAATGCACCTTGCCACAGAGACCATACTCAACAGCAAGCGTCCATCAAACACAATGAGGTGGTACAGTCCACACATCAGTCTACACGCTGCTACACCTAACTGATGCTACTCATCTCTCGTCTGTAGGATCAATGCACCTTGCCACAGAGACCATACTCAACAGCAAGCGTCCATCAAACACAATGAGGCGGTACAGTCCACACATCAGTCTACACACTGCTACACCTAACTGATGCTACTCATCTCTCGTCTGTAGGCTCAATGCACCTTGCCACAGAGACCATACTCAACAGCAAGCGTCCATCAAACACAATGAGGTGGTACAGTCCACACATCAGTCTACACGCTGCTACACCTAACTGATGCTACTCATCTCTCGTCTGTAGGCTCAATGCACCTTGCCACAGAGACCATACTCAACAGCAAGCGTCCATCAAACACAATGAGGTGGTACAGTCCACACATCAGTCTACACGCTGCTACACCTAACTGAGGCTACGCACCTCTCGTCTGTAGGCACAATGCACCTCGCCACAGAGACCATACTCAACAGCAAGCGTCCATCAGACACAATGAGGCGGTACAGTCCACACATCAGTCTACACACTGCTACACCTAACTGAGGCTACGCACCTCTCGTCTGTAGGCACAATGCAACTCGCCACAGAGACCATACTCAACAGCAAACGTCCATCAAACACAATGAGGTGGTACAGTCCACACATCAGTCTACACGCTACTACCCCCAACTATGGCTACGCAGCTCTCGTCTGCAGGCACAATGCACCTCCACGCTCTGAAATATCGTACACCTTCCCAGTTTAAGAACCTCTGATTTAATAACGATTACATTCTTAATTATACCTGAAGACAATAATAAGCACTGAAAATTAATGAATACTCAAGACGTCAATAAGAGAATATGGAAACACACTTTTTAGGCAAGGGAGACAGAGTTGGAGGTGGCCAGAAGTTAGGCCGTACACAACAGACACCCAGCGATGTGTAATGTTTTACAATAGGCTCTACCTAGCCGTGTTAGGTTTCCCTCCTAATTTGTAAGAAATTACTGAATTTATCGTTTACATGTCGATTTAAGTGAGTTTGCTGAAGCAAAAATCGCACATTTTCAACATATAAATAAATATCAGTTACTTTATAAAATTGGAGGAACGGTTATTTTGACACTATAAGTTACCCACTTACATTGAATGCGAGCATTTATATATTTAGGTAACTTCACAGGAGCTAGAAATGTACAATTAGACATCTGACAGAGTGGGACATAGCCTATCCCTAGAGAGTTGCTCCACCGACCCATTCTGCAAACCAGGTGAGTTCTGTGCCCTTTTTGATCCTGCTAATGGTTCGCGTAGCTCTTCACATTCCAACCCTTAGCGTGTCCTGCGCCCTAAAGGCACATTCTCCTGCTTTCTTTATTGTAATACATTACCTACACTTCGAAACACGCCCAAATGAACAAAAAATACCAGCGTTGTCTTGAATGCAAATTGGCTGTAACTTCACATTGTTTTCAGAAAATATATTTTCTAATAATAAACTGTGAAAGTGCATTGTCTGTGAAAACGGTTTAATAGTATTTCCGTCAGCGTGCTAATCCCGACCTAATGAGGAAGTGCTCAGTTCATTTCATTAGCGGCTGATTCTGAGGTTACATGTACACAGGCGTACAAAACCACTGCAAAGGGTCCTTGAAGGCAAAGCATTCTCGCAATGTAAATTTGTAAATAATTAAGTATGCACGCATACACACGACAGAATGAGGCAACTCTACCACTCGCGGAAAGGTAAAACAAACAAGCAAGCTTCCACACACATAACACGAAGGAAACGCAACATTCTCTGAACCTATTCAGCCATGTTTACTTAGGACGAAAGATAATACTCTAAAGCATTCTTGGATAACTAGCTATTGTGGATTTATAATCAAACGTGTAACTGAAAAGGCAAATAAGTTTAATTTTTATTTAGCTATATTATCTCTTTTCCGGAGGGTCAAATTATACACAAAATCTAAAATTATTATTAAATTTATTTTGTAATTCTGTACGGTAAAATTAACTTTTTACTTGAAAATTCACAGTTTTTTCTCTTTAAAAAGGATTCATTGGAGCGACAAACTATGAGTAAATATAGCCTACATGAATAACAGCACACTCTAAGCACAACTATATTTATTGATGTAATATACATGTTGGTTGCAAAACAATCATCCCTAGGAAGTATGTACTGGGAGGGCTCTGAGAATGATTGCTTTGCAACCGAAATGTGCATTGAGCCAATAAACAAAAATTGAGGTTAAAAAGAACCCATTTATTTAGGAGACCGCACAGTGAGGTAAGCCTACTACATATTTTAAATTTTGGTCTTAGGGAGACCACGGCCATTACATTTTGTTGCAAGGGGGCGGATATACTATGAGGACTCTGAGGATCCGAAATGTGCATTAAATCAATAATAATAATAATTAGGGGCATTTATTCAAGACGCCTCATAGTGAGGTACTTAATACATAAATTATTGAATACTTAATTATAACAAAGAGTTATTGAAATTGCTGACTTAAAAAGGTTTTTTTAGGGGTTATTCTCAGGGATTATTAGGGCGGGCTCTCCCCTATCTCCCTCCAACAGATGTTATCCGTCATTATTTATAACTGAAATAATCAAGACCTGCCTGCCAATCTAGATAGCAATAAGTGTTTGATCTTAGTGTTAGAATGGCGCGGGGAGTAACATACGTTAAGTACAACGTGTAAGGCACATCAGCGGGTTTATTTACTTCAAAATAGTAGGTTTGATGTGAATAAATAGTTCCCTATGCAGAAATTGCTTTAGCATGTTATTAGTTTGATCCCACAAAATATTCGCAAAACCTCAATAAAAACATCCGCAAAATTATAATAAACACATTATTAGTTCGAGGTGTTGTAACTATTAAATTATATTCTCGGACTATTTTGTGTACAATTTAAAGCAGTACAATTAGGAATGCATGGATTTAAACAATTCTAGTGAACTGTTGATAATGTTAAGGGAATAAAGCCGAATAGAATTTATATAATCGTGAGGTTGAGGTTACGGGAACCCTTACTGTTGCAAACAAACTATAGTCTAAACAATTATTTTCGATAAGGAAACAAATTTACACTTTTATACATACCTTATTTATCAAATAAACCCAACCAATCAAATTACGTCGGCCAAGAAATTATTTTTTTCTAAAAAATATAGCTAATTTAAAAAATGATGTTCAGGTGAAATATTCAATAACTCCAGGTGAAATATGCAATGTTCAAGTAAAAGTTTGCAATACTCAACTTTCTGTGTTTCGTCGGAAACTTTAACGAAAAGTAAACACACTATCCGAAACAAAATAAATGCCGTTACATTTAACCTAATCCCAGCTTCGTAAGTTTACACTGTTACAAAATATTACATTAAATCATTATAGACTAATTCTAAATAAATAAATACAACTAGACATGGTAATTAATCGGTTCTGTGTAACAATTGCATCGCTCGACATAAACCTGTAACATAACTACATTAATGTCTTTGCAATACTCAACTTTCTGTGTTTCGTCGGAAACTTTAACGAAAAGTAAACACACTATCCGAAACAAAATAAATGCCGTTACATTTAACCTAATCCCAGCTTCGTAAGTTTACACTGTTACAAAATATTACATTAAATCATTATAGACTAATTCTAAATAAATAAATACAACTAGACATGGTAATTAATCGGTTCTGTGTAACAATTGCATCGCTCGACATAAACCAACAACATAACTACAGTAGTGTCTTTGCAATACTCAACTTTCTGTGTTTCGTCGGAAACTTTAACGAAAAGTAAACACACTATCCGAAACAAAATAAATGCCGTTACATTTAACCTAATCCCAGCTTCGTAAGTTTACACTGTTACAAAATATTACATTAAATCATTATAGACTAATTCTAAATAAATAAATACAACTAGACATGGTAATTAATCGGTTCTGTGTAACAATCGCATCGCTCGACATAAACCAACAACATAACTACAGTAGTGTCTTTGCAATACTCAACTTTCTGTGTTTCGTCGGAAACTTTAACGAAAAGTAAACACACTATCCGAAACAAAATAAATGCCGTTACATCTAACCTAATCCCAGCTTCGTAAGTTTACACTGTTACAAAATATTACATTAAATCATTATAGACTAATTCTAAATAAATAAATACAACTAGACATGGTAATTAATCGGTTCTGTGTAACAATTGCATCGCTCGACATAAACCTATAACATAACTACAGTAGTTTCTTTGCAATACTCAACTTTCTGTTTCGTCGGAAACTTTAACGAAAGGTAAACCCTAATTCTAAATAAATAAATACAACTAAACATGGTAATTAATCGGCTCTGTGTATCAGTTACTTGGTTCGACATAAACCTATAACATAACTACAGTAGTTTCTTTGCAATACTCAACTTTCTGTTTCGTCGGAAACTTTAACGAAAGGTAAACCCTAATTCTAAATAAATAAATACAACTAAACATGGTAATTAATCGGTTCTGTGTATCAGTTACTTGGTTCGACATAAACCTATAACATAACTACAGTAGTTTCTTTACAATACTCAACTTTCTGTTTCGTCGGAAACTTTAACGAAAGGTAAACCCTAATTCTAAATAAATAAATACAACTAAACATGGTAATTAATCGGTTCTGTGTATCAGTTACTTGGTTCGACATAAACCTAAAACATAACTACAGTAGTTTCTTTGCAATACTCAACTTTCTGTTTCGTCGGAAACTTTAACGAAAGGTAAAGCCTAATTCTAAATAAATAAATACAACTAAACATGGTAATTAATCGGTTCTGTGTATCAGTTACTTGGTTCGACATAAACCTATAACATAACTACAGTAGTTTCTTTGCAATACTCAACTTTCTGTGTTTCGTCGGTAACTTTAACGAAAGGTAAACCCTAATTCTAAATAAAAAATAACTGCAAACGAACTCAGAAAATACTATACTTCATTGTCATACGCGTTTTAATGACTAATGTCATCATTATCAGTGACACCACTACAAATTGCCACTTCAATTAAATATTGATCTTTAATTCACCCATAATTTTATTTTAATTCACCCATCACTTTCAAATAACCAATTCTAATTCATCACCCTAACAATACTTTGAATTTTTATGTTTATCAAAAAACGTAAAGTAAATTTAAAATACAAAACTTAAATAAATACCCGAACTTAGTAAGGAAAGCGTTATTTACAAGTGAAGCGGGTTGAGTTCTTCTCTGATTTTTTTACTTTTCTAATTTATTGTTCAAACACTAATTCTGATTTTCAAAATGTTTTGGAAGTATGAAAACGTTTCCTTCTTTGTCTTTATCAGCCCGATAACACATAAGTCCTTAACAGTAGAATAAATAAGAAATCATGTACATGGATGGAAAGCTCAAGACAAAATTGTGAATCACAGAAACACATTCCCAATATGTGCGTTCAAGATTTAAAGTTTATGATTGTAAATATTAATGACTGCTTCCAGGTTTCCAGTAGTATCGTTACTAAGGTTATAAATATCTGCGAGTGCGCTTCGTCAAGGCAAGACGATATTCTACCGAGATGGTTGCGATTTCGTTGTCTCTCTTTAATTACTAAAATTACTTGTTTTATGTCTAGTTTTGTAGTTTTGAGGATTTTACGCCGCAATAGTACAAATTGCGAGTATTCGGCCTAAATCGGTTTACAATTATTTTATTTCTTTTTAATTTTTTCATTAAAAATATCAAACTTCTTATTGAATATATTCGGGCTAATAAATTAACCAATCAGCTTATTGAGGAATAAAACTTGGGTTCACCTGAATGATAGAGTCCTTTTCGCGTCCGATTATCCTCCAGCATGCTGGAGGCTCCTGAGAGAAGACTTCCAGTCTTGCAGAGGCGATCATCTGTCACACACACATACACAAACACATGACATAGCACAGGTGAGACGGGCCGAGTGAGACTGGAGTGGGTCCATGCTTCACAGCATCAGCAACAAGCTAGCCCCCCGGGCCAACAAGGCCACTCCACCACTACGCCATGCTCCCGGCGATGGATCTTCTGCTTATTATAACATTACAGTTAATACGACTCTTTAACGACTTTAAACCTTTTCGGTCTTTATCGAACGTTTGTTGGTATGTAAGGCGCGTTTTGCCACGATCCTAATGGATAACGTGTTTATCTGACGTTAAAACTTACCCAGTGACCAGGAAACTATAAACATGTATCTCTACCTTTAATGATAACTGTTAGTACATCTTTGCAGTATACATTTTTTCTCAAGTAAATAATATTTACTTAGAGTTATAAATCACGCTAAAATCATACCTTTATATAATTTGTATAGGCTAGAACCTAATGCGTAGGGGCCTATTTGCTTTACTTAATAATATACTTTTGAAGATGGTCACAATGTTACTGAAACGTACATTGAATTCTAGTTTATACAAATTGTATAAAGTATTGCGGATTATGGATAGCTTAAATGACTTTCTATTAATAAATTTCACCACGGTGTTGTTTTCGAATTGGTTCATTTACCTTTTGTAAAGACATAGAATATAATTTTAAAAATTTATCAGATTTATACATGATTGTTATAAATTAGATACTTTAATGGACTGTACAACAAACATATTTTTTGTAATAAGTATATATTTGTCTGTTTCAAATTATATATATATATATATATATATATATATATATATATATATATATATATATAATATAATATATATAAAAAAATATATATATATAATATAATATATATAAAAATATATATATTATAATATTATATCTATATATATATATATATAAATTACCAAATAATATAAACAAAGAATTTTCAAAGTCAATTCGTACTTGTATAAACAAAGAAAACTTTACTTGAGTTACTATTTACTAAATAATTACAATTGATATATAAATAAATTAACACCACCTATGCGTTAAAACAGCTGGTGTAACACATAATCTATAACATAAAATCAGATTTTATGAAATCATATGTTATCACTTATTTCAAGACAAATGAGACGAAATAACTATATTGCATACCTTGCCCCTTTTGTGAAACGTTTTTCTCCAATATAAAACTAAAACGAATTCATTAAATTTAATTGATGAATTAATATTTGAAGAAGCTGTAATAACATCAAGTGTCGTCTACTACAAGTTTAAAAAAATTGTATTTAAACTTGAGTGGATGGATAAAAATTATTTTATTATATATATATATATATATATATATATATATATATATATATATATATATATATATATATATTCATACATTTTGATCTTGTTTTATATAACTCTTTCATAAACAAGAATTTGTATGTTATTTTTCTTTAAAGATTAAAGAATAAGATTAAAGCTCTTCTCTGATTGGTAGTATCACCATTATCAAAACTTGCTAAGTACCTCATAGTTCTATGACTAGACTACATCTGGACTGTTCATATGATCGTACTACCTTTAAAGGACTACTTATTCTTATCGCATCTGCGTGATCAAACAACCATCAATAATCTCTATTTAGTTTTGTCTTTTATTCTCAAGATTCCATTGAACACGCTAAAAATAGTGTTATGTCTAGACTTTACTTGTACTTGCTCCTCAATAAGTGCATGTTTAATATTATTTTTACATATTTCTAAATTTTCAATGATATTTACTCTAAAACCTTTTTGAGTAGGCCTATATTTAATCAATTTCATATAATGTATCTCTAGGAAATCAATCAGGGAAAAGATTCATTTTATAAAGAGAAAGAAAATACAAATTCCTGTTTATGAACGTGTTATTTAACCATATAACTATATTTATTAATAGAATATTGCGATATATATATATATTAAAACACCATAGGTTATTCAAATACAAGAATATTTATTAATTTATATTCAAAGCATTTCGTTGGCAAACAGTACAACATCATCAGGAATGAAAATTGTGAATGAATGAATTTTCATTCCTGATGATGTTGGTACTGTTTGCCAACGAAATGCTTTGAATATAAATTAATAAATATTCTTGTATTTGAATAACCTATGGTGTTTTAAATTATTAAACAAGAAAACATATTTTATATATATATAACTTTATAAATAAATAACTATATTACGTACAAAGGTTAAACATATATATATATATATATATATATATATATATATATATATATATATATATATATATATACAAATATCGCAATATATATATTCTTGTGTATTAATAAAGAACTAAGTCAAAATACAAATACAAGAATTATAAGACAATAATTATAATTCTTTTATTTGTATTTTGACTTAGTTCTTTATATATATATATATATATATATATATATATATATATATATATTTAATATAACTAAGTTTTGTAGTAAGTGTATTGCAAATGGAGTGTGTGCAGATTTGTTAAGGAAAGTATTATACTTTGGGGAGCTTACAGAGTAGAGGTAGAATATGAAAGCAAAATTATAAAAGTAGAAAATACAGAAAAGGAAAGGATACGAATGGAGTTAGTCTGAACATAATGTGACCTACATCAGAAGACAAATAAAAAGTGTTTTTTTGCGGTTTAAGAGATTTTATTTATTTATAATTAATTACAGGAAGTTACAGATTTTATTGCCAATAATTTGTTGTACTTAACCGAAATTAATTTTATTTGAGTATTTAAAATCAGTTTAAAATGAGTTTGTACACTCGTTGACAGTTGATGTATGTAACTTATGTAAGAAATGTTCAAGATTTTACTAAAAAATCCATTATTGCTTTACAATCAAATAGAGGAAAAAGAACTGAAGTTCATTATTACGTAGAGTAGGCCTAAATTACGGGATTCATGTGAAATCGTGATTCGGACTAAACGACAAATTATCAGAATCAATCGAGACTTAATATATTAGAATTAAATTGGAGAAATCATATATAAGAAATTTTGTATAATTGATGAAATACTTGTGATTTCCCCACGAGAACTTTGATGTCACGTGACACTACCTTGGGAGGAGGGAACACCCACCTACAGAGTGAGTGGAAATATATTCTAACGCGATTTCCTTCATCATGGCGCATGGAGAAAGTTCCAATGAATTATTGAGCCATAGAAATATAATTAAACCTAAAACAGATAGACGACTCGAAGGACTAGGGCCCGCGTAATGTATTCGAATTGGATCCAGATTCAGAACTAAAGTTGGGGTAAGCAGGATTAACGGTTAACCTTTATGTTTGCGCAAGTTGTACTGCCACTGCTCAAGCTTGGGGCGTGGCGCTTCGAGAGTAGATTAGCAAGAAACAAAATCGTGATTACTCTGTAAGTAGACGCGTAAGAAGTTAAACTTGAGCTTAGTTTACAAATAACGAATTAAATTTTTAAAATTTTTAGCCTAATTTACATGAGAAAATACTCCTTGAAATTTCAAGCATGTTCATTGATTAGGTCTAATGTATCTTATTAATATGGGCTACTTTTCACAAGGTATATGAGTAGAATGTTTTAGTAATTTCAAAAAATGTCAAATTTCATATGAATTATCCAAAAAAGCAAAATAACGATCTTAAAATCACCAATACTCCACTGTAAAACGTTTTCGTTGGAATGTTGCTTAGAATCGGTAAAACCTGTCGCTCGATTCGATAAGCAAGATGCTCGTGGAAGCTGTTGTTAAGTATGTAGGCCCTAGTTTCAGTAACTATAACATAATATTGACAACTTTCAACGCCACTGTTTAGAGACGCTGAAACAGCACAGGTTGTTTTAATGTGGCTCTCACACCTATGGCCACAGGTGGGATCATCGAAGATGTATAGCTCACAGGTTTATTTAATGTGGCCTTACACCTATAGACACAGGTTAGATCCGCAAGATGCATAGAGCACGGGCTCACTTAATGTGGCCCTTACACCTATGGCCACGGGCTGGATCATCAAGATGGCTATATGCACCTGTCGTTGGCTAGATTCGCATCTTTGGGGAAAATGTAACAAAGGTCTAAGACCACGAGTGATATATTTTCATTGTCATTGTTTACGGGCAGTGTACGCCAATATTTGAGCTAAGCATAGCTTAAGGCTGGCGTAAACTCGTTTTATATGACAACTGCTTTGTAGGTATAGCACTTGAAACGTACCTCTAAACTTCGCAAGGTGCCTCGTGGGAAGGATTGCACGATTAATAGGAAAATGTGTAATGGTGAGAAGTGTAGATCGACAAAGAACCTTATGGTTGAAGAGCCTCGGGTACCATCCACACCTTGTGGAGGGTAGTGACAGAGGATCGGATTCCTGTGGTCCTACTTCCTACCTTGTCCTGGAAGATGCATCCAGGCTGTGGAGTGAGTAAACAGGGCAGTAGAATGCGTCTTTTGCGAGTACAGTAGCCTAAGTGCAACGCCTGTAAAACCAATCGTTGCTGAGAACGTACGTCACAAGTTTCGCAACAACATTGCTTTACGACCAATGCGATGTTAGGAACGTTAATTAATTATGCAAATGCGGTCGTGCAATTTGTTTGCATACATCATGGACACGCGCGTAGACAATTAGTCGTCGCTTTACGAGCGTCGCCGCAAAAATACTTCCTTCTTGGAACCGATGCAATGTTGTTGGACAGCTTTACCGACTGAAAGTGCCGGATCGATAATTATCGATAATGATAAACAAGTTAATGATTATCAACCAATGAAAAGCAAATAGTATATAAGTTATAAAAGGAATATACGTATGTTTATATTTCACTAAACAGCCTTTTTTTTTTATTTAATGTAGTGTCAACTTCAGGTTGTATTTTTATTATGAAATATAATCGTAGGTGGTTAACGTTGAGTACAGGATTCAACGTTTTTATACAACGCCGGCGAACTTACTACAGAATCGCATGGCGAGACTGAAAGAGGACTTAGAAGTTCCTGGAAGTAACTATGTGTAATATTTTTTAAATGAAAGCGTACTGGGTAAATAATAGTGTTGTACGGCGTGCGTTATATTTGACTAAGGCGATATAACATGAAGTCGAAAGAAGAAAAGACGGTTGAAATATAAAGAAAGTAAACGAACCAAACAATATTTCCCGACAAGCTCCTACGTCACTTCAATATTCCCTGATACATAGGTCTGCATCTACTTTAGTATGTCCCTAATAAATAGGTCTATATAAACTTTTAGGATGAGTAAGTAGGTATGGACAAACTGAATAAAGTGGATTTCTCTAAGACGTAGGCCATATCTACATTTAGGATTTCCCTAAGAATTAGGTCTATATATACATTTAGGATACACACCTCAATTCCTGGGTAATTTAGGATTTACAATGGAAACTCTAATGTATGAGTAAGTAGGTATGGACAAACTGAATAAAGTGGATTTCCCTAAGACGTAGGCCACATCTACATTAAGTATTTCTCCACGGATCTGCAAGCATTCTACATCTTGTGGGTACGGAAGTACCTCTAATTGCATTTATATAGGGTTTGCGTTATCTCTCCTTTGATATGACGCATTGACAGGACCAAACTGTATAAAGTGGATTCCCCTAAGACGTAGGCCACATCTACATTAAGTATTTCTCCACGGATCTGCAAGCATTCTACATCTTGTGGGTACGGAAGTACCTCTAATTGCATTTATATAGGGTTTGCATTATCTCTCCTTTGATATGACGCATTGACAGGACCAAACTGAATAAAGTGGATTTCCCTAAGACGTAGGCCACATCTACATTAAGTATTTCTCCACGGATCTGCAAGCATTCTACATCTTGTGGGTACGGAAGTACCTCTAATTGCATTTATATAGGGTTTGCATTATCTCTCCTTTGATATGACGCATTGACAGGACCAAACTGAATAAAGTGGATTTCCCTAAGACGTAGGCCACATCTACATTAAGTATTTCTCCACGGATCTGCAAGCATTCTACATCTTGTGGGTACGGAAGTACCTCTAATTGCATTTATATAGGGTTTGCATTATCTCTCCTTTGATATGACGCATTGACAGGACCAAACTGAATAAAGTGGATTTCCCTAAGACGTAGGCCACATCTACATTAAGTATTTCTCCACGGATCTGCAAGCATTCTACATCTTGTGGGTACGGAAGTACCTCTAATTGCATTTATATAGGGTTTGCATTATCTCTCCTTTGATATGACGCATTGACAGGACCAAACTGAATAAAGTGGATTTCCCTAAGACGTAGGCCACATCTACATTAAGTATTTCTCCACGGATCTGCAAGCATTCTACATCTTGTGGGTACGGAAGTACCTCTAATTGCATTTATATAGGGTTTGCATTATCTCTCCTTTGATATGACGCATTGACAGGACCAAACTGAATAAAGTGGATTTCCCTAAGACGTAGGCCACATCTACATTAAGTATTTCTCCACGGATCTGCAAGCATTCTACATCTTGTGGGTACGGAAGTACCTATAATTGCATTTATATAGGGTTTGCGTTATCTCACCTTTGATATGACGCATTGACAGGACCAAACTGAATAAAGTGGATTTCCCTAAGACGTAGGCCACATCTACATAAAGTATTTCTCCACGGATCTGCAAGCATTCTACATCTTGTGGGTACGGAAGTACCTATAATTGCATTTATATAGGGTTTGCGTTATCTCACCTTTGATATGACGCATTGACAGGACCAAACTGAATAAAGTGGATTTCCCTAAGACGTAGGCCACATCTACATAAAGTATTTCTCCACGGATCTGCAAGCATTCTACATCTTGTGGGTACGGAAGTACCTATAATTGCATTTATATAGGGTTTGCGTTATCTCACCTTTGATATGACGCATTGACAGGACCAAACTGAATAAAGTGGATTTCCCTAAGACGTAGGCCACATCTACATAAAGTATTTCTCCACGGATCTGCAAGCATTCTACATCTTGTGGGTACGGAAGTACCTATAATTGCATTTATATAGGGTTTGCGTTATCTCACCTTTGATATGACGCATTGACAGGACCAAACTGAATAAAGTGGATTTCCCTAAGACGTAGGCCACATCTACATAAAGTATTTCTCCACGGATCTGCAAGCATTCTACATCTTGTGGGTACGGAAGTACCTATAATTGCATTTATATAGGGTTTGCGTTATCTCACCTTTGATATGACGCATTGACAGGACCAAACTGAATAAAGTGGATTTCCCTAAGACGTAGGCCACATCTACATAAAGTATTTCTCCACGGATCTGCAAGCATTCTACATCTTGTGGGTACGGAAGTACCTCTAATTGCATTTATATAGGGTTTGCATTATCTCTCCTTTGATATGACGCATTGGCAGGACCAAACTGAATAAAGTGGATTTCCCTAAGCTGTAGGCCACATCTACATTAAGTATTTCTCCACGGATCTGCAAGCATTCTACATCTTGTGGGTACGGAACTACCTATAATTGCATTTATATAGGGTTTGCGTTATCTCTCCTTTGATATGACGTATTGACAGGACCAAACTGTTGGACAGATGCCAAGATATTACTCGAGGGCCAATAGTTTTCCATTTATTACGCAATAAACGTTTCGTTCAATGCGACATGATAACCGTACTCTACATGTTTCTCAGAAATGTTTATGTATTAATACTCATAATTAATGCATGAATAATTCCCACTTACAGACTTCTTATTAAATAAACTCAACTGTTTGCGTTGGGAGCTGAGTGTTGAAAGCGATTACATCAAGGCCTTAGATCATAACTGATGGGAAATAGCTCCCATGGAAGGTTACAAAATTTCTAAAATTCGGCCATTATACTTACGGAAATATTCATGACAATTGTAAATTCTACTCAAGTTAGCTATAAGTATCAATAGATCCACTTCAAGCTAGTCCACACTATGTTCCCCATATAGGCTTAACCGGTACCTTTTTCAATTCCCACTATTAGTTCACATTCTCCTTATATATATATATATATATATATATATATATATATATATATATATATATATATATATATATATATATATATATATATAAGCCTACATCATGTTCACATTTTCAATAATAAAATGCTTTTCATTCATATACTCAAGTTCAAATATTATTTTAAGCCTGTAATACATGACACTTACAGATTTAGATGTAGATGTTATTAGTTTTATAAACATTAATTCAAATTAAAAATGAATTAATTTCAGTTTTATATGTGAAAGAACGTTTCACAATAGCTATGCAATATAGTTGTTTCGTCCCATTTTGCTTAAAACAAGTGATAACATATGATTTCATAAAATAGCTGTTTTTATGTTATAGATTATGTGGCAGAACAGCTGTTTTAAAGTTAAACACCAAAAAATAACACCGATAACTAATCGCTTTTACATTAGTTTATGACTATCTGAACTTTAATTTTGTAAATTTGTAAAAACCTACTTCAGTACAAAATTCAAGATAAAACCTTTAAATCAAACATATTAATCCGCAGTAAAGATATTTCTTGCAACAAATATTTTGTTAAAACACTCAAGTACTAAAATAGCCATTTAATGTAATACATAGTGTATGGTTTAGAGACATCACTGCGTTTACTTTTCCAAGTTTTAAGAAATGGCAATTGAAA
>JBAIZL010000115.1:1145000-1287500 GCA_036971475.1 Prosapia bicincta | reverse complement strand
ATATACAAATCAAATTTAGCTACGCATTGTATGAATAATGGATACGCGTTTCCGGAAATAGAAAATATGAAATTAATAAAAGAATTAAATAAAGGATTAAAAATGAATATATTTGAAACATTGGAAATGTATAACCATAAAGTTAAAGACAAATTAATTGATGAACAAATTCAAGTGAGATCAAGGCACCAAACTATTTATAAGGTCATTGATGTTATAGAAAAAATTACATAAAGTGCAATACTTATAAACATATGATCCTTTGTAGTACATATGATTTAATTTCGTAAAAATATTTTATTAGATATTTATTTTCCTGAAGATGCTGGTACTATTTTATTGGCGAAAAACTTTGAATAAATATATTCATTAAAAATATTCTTGTTTTTGAAATATTTTAAATTTATTAAATATATATATATATATATATATATATATATATATATATATATATATATATATATATATATATATAGAGAGAGAGAGAGAGAGAGAGAGAGAGAGAGAGATCTACTTACTGACATCACTTGGAAAAGAAACCAATAACTTAATAATATTTTTCAGCTAGATCGGTGCATTGTTCAATGTTAGGAATCTTGCCCGTGACTTGCAGCATTGAACAATGTACTAATCTAGTGCGAAACGCGTGATATTTCTCAAGTGGTATTTAGTAGTGGGCTATTTGTCTTTTTTAAGCTAGCTTAAATATTGAAAAACATTAATTCGCGCGAAACACATATCTCTTACAGTACAGCACTACACTTGTCGGGCACAAATATCACCATATTCCGGGCCTACTATATAGTGAGCCCGAGACGGTATCTCTGTTTAAACCCCGTCTCATCCATCCTTTCACCAGCTGTTTTCCTCACCCTTCGACGATACCTGAGACTAATAGTCACTGAATATACTTTTTTCTTTCAAACACAATAAATACAAAACGCAATATATTGCCAGCTCTAGAGAAAGATTTCACCGCTAGGCTGCGTCAGCTCCAAATAAGGACTAGAGGGCTAATTAGGCCCTTGGCTAAGAAGGCAGATGAAGTTAATACGCGTCGATGGTACACGCCTCCATTAGCGGGCTCTGAAGGTTGTATTCTCGGACTCCATACATGGGATCTATTCTACAGCAATCAGAAGGAATATTCGACAGTCGAGTAATTTAAAGCCGCGCTTCCTCTAATTTCACAAATTGCTTTATGGCAAACGTTTCATTCTAAAATAAACAATTCAATCATTGTACTAAGGTTTTCACTTCCTGGTTGGAAAATTTAGGAACAATGAAAAATTAAATCACTGCATTTAATTGGAAGGTAATTTGAAAATTGTGACGAAAACAATAAATCTATTAGGCGCAATTAAAAACCCTACATTTCCCGATCACTATAGCTTTGTTATAGAAACTTTCAACAACTATTGCTTTGTTCCATATATTTTAGCCAATGCTGTATGAGGGTTGTCAGTAGATGTGTAGGCCTATACTTCGTTCTTGGTTTTTAATAGTTATTTGTCGTCTGTTGACCAAATGTTGCTTGGCCATACCTTGTGTAGATGGACTATCTTGTGTAGGTGGAATGTTTTGCGTTAAGAGGAATATCTCGAGTAGGCTATATGGAATATATATCTTGTGGAGATGGAGTATATAATATCTTGTATAGATAGAATATGGAATATATCTTGTGTAGATGGGATATATAATATCTTGTGTAGGTGGAATGTGGAATATATATTGTGTAGATGGGATATATATAATATCTTATGTAGATGGAATATGGAATATCTTGTGTAGATAGAATATGGAATATCATGTGTAGATGGAATAATCCTAACTATATTTACTACGCTTTTCTACTCTTCATGCTGGGTGATCGTACAGAAGTTATAGTACACACAAATGGGTTTTTAATTGTTATTTTTATTTGGAGTGAGGTTTAAATGTTTACGAATTTAAAAAATTCGTGAATTTACGATTTTTCTTTCAATTTAAACTAAATTATTTTGGAGTTTCTCTAATACAGTAATGTGAGGCAAAGAGGCCTATGATTCAAAGTACGTCCCATAGGAATAATACAAATATTGGGAATTGAGGAAATAATTGTAAATTACAATGATTTCCTAACACAAATAAACACTTGAACGGCAAGCTGTATTTATCCCTCTATGGCTATGCATACAGCCTATCTTGGGTCAAGTTACATAACTCTGCAACGGACTACAATCGCCTTTTAGACGGTAGTAGAAATCCTTTTTAGATACGGACAAATTTTTTCAAGGCGGTTTTATAGGCTAAATAGCAATCAAGCTGTATTAAATGTTCAAATTACAAACATATTTTCTCAAATAAAAATGCTACTTATTTTCCCCCACTAATGGAGGCTGACAACGGAGAAGGTAAAGGGGGGAATTGAATGCCAAGAACAAGAACCGAGTCGAGTCCTTCTTGGAGGTAATTATGCTGTCAAACTACATCGGTTTGTTAAAACCGTTTTCCTATTCTTCAGTTCTTTTCAATTTGCTGCCTACCCACAATATGATTAGTCCTTTGCTCATTAATAAATGCAAACCTGCAAATCGAAGGTCGCCAGTCCTTGACGAAATAGACCAGCGCTGCCATCAATCAATCAGAGCGCGGACTTGCCGAACAATGCGCACAGTGCCTCGTTATTGCTGACAGTAACAAATACACAGACCCATCACGGTTTCATTTTTTAAGCAATTTAACATTTTCCCTACTGAAATCCTAGCATTTATTCACACCTATGTAGGATATACTTGAGCAAGCTACCAATCACAGCATGACTTGTTGATATCTCCAGACCCACTGACCTACTGCTCACATACTCATACTCCACAACCTGAATCACTGCTAGAAGTATTAGCAATGCTTGTATTTATTGCTAAACCCCTATTGCTAACTCGTAAGGGAAAAAACTAAGAGTTACAAAACTAAATTCTTTAAAATGTATTCACTATTAAGTTAGAATAGGCACAGATAAAAATACAGTTGCCTAAATTACTTTATTCTTACAAATTATTAATGTTATTTTAAGGGAGATAGAGGGATGAATTCCAGGGTGTTCAGCAAAAATAACTCCCAAGTTAAAGAATTCCCAAAAACAAAAGGTCAACAGTTTGACTTTGAAACTCTAGTTTAAATGAAATAAATGGAAAAATGTAGTAGTAGCACTAATGTGACAAACTTTCCTGATGCTGTTTAAATACTGAAGTTGTATTGAGAAATTAACTTTGGCCTCTACACTCCATACCGATCGCTCTAGAAACACAGCCAGAAAGAGAGGGGATAGTATTCCAGTGGACAGGGAGTTCGCATAACCCAAGGCAGAATTTTAAAAATTATTAATGGCATTTTACGTTTTTGTAACGCTTAAAATTAGACGAATTGACAAAAACCTTAAATAAAAGTAATTTTTCATCTAGACCTAAATGCTTTCTAAATTTGAAAATTCCGATTCTTCAATCGCTGTAGAGTAACTAACTGTGAGACGGAGAGGTCTCTAGAGGATGGTGCCCACGAGGGCTGGGTGCGTTCTAGGGGTTCACACCCGGGAGCACAATGGGTGATTCCCTTACTCGTGGTAGAGTTACTAAACGTGTGTGCTATGAGTCGGAGAGGTCTCTAGAGGATGGTGCCCACGAGGGCTGGTTGAGTTCTAGGGGTTCACACCCGGGAGCACAATGGGTGATTACCTTACTCGTGGTAGAGTTACTAAACGTGTGTGCTATGAGACGGAGAGGTCTCTAGAGGATGGTGCCCACGAGGGCTGGGTGAGTTCTAGGGGTTCACACCCGGGAGCACAATGGGTGATTCCCTTACTCGTGGTAGAGTTACTAAACGTGTGTGCTATGAGTCGGAGAGGTCTCTAGAGGATGGTGTCTACGAGGGCTGCGTGGGTTTTAAGAGGCCCACACCCGGGAGCACAATATGCGATTTCCTCACTCGTGGTAGTTACTAAACGTGTGCGCTGTGAGACGGAGAGGTCGCCAGAGGATGATGGCTTCGAGGACTGGGCAGGTTCTGGGGGCCCACACCAGAGGGCACAATTTGCCAAATACACGCTTAACCTCTTGAACTTTTAGTTTTAGTGAATGTGTCAATAAAACTAAGGGGAAGGTCTACTTACGTGTGTAGCCTACAAGTAATATTATGTCCCTTAAGGGAGGAAATATAGTAGTCTATTAACATTTTACAAAAGTCAGTATCTTCCGCGATATTTGCTTACGGAATTATACGTACAGAATAAAAAACAAAAAAATCTTGATTTTCTCAAGGTATATATATTGTAATTTAAAATATTTCTAAATTGTTTCAAGGTATTAGTTCCAAGCTGGCTCGGGGATAGTGGTGACCCCCTCCATATGTTTGCCCCCTTACGTCTACACCAGCACTTGCGTGTTAAAAGCCCCCAAAAGCTTCACTTAGTTCGAGAAGAGAAATATACCAAGAAGAGAACAGTATGTGTGCCCCTCTCCAATTTTCCCACTATTAGTTGGAATCGCCGCATTGACTAGGCGGGGGCGCGCACCGGTAACTTTAACCCTCGAGACATAACTTGCGGTATTTCAACCATTAAACATACTTGTACATTACATACTTGTATGAATAACTATGCAAACAAAACCCAGCAGATATCTGAGCGTCTCGTAAGATGCCTTAATTTTTTTTCCCAAATACACTTTACCACATTAAAATCGGGTTTAAAAGAACACGCTAACGTTTCATAGCTGTGTAATAGGTTTGATCGGTACCGATCGACAATCAGTCAAGATTTTGGCTTTATTTCCTCCAGGCCTTTAACCAGATCTCCTAATAACCCCATCCTCTGCATGTGCTTAACTTTAATGCCCAATGGGCAGCCCTATTACTTAAACCATGAGAGTGTTTAAATTATCGACACTTGTTTCTCTCGTTCGGTCAACTTGCTTCATTTACTTTTCATAATTTTGCCTTACGCTATACATTAGCTCTCAGCCAGCCTGGAATGTGCATACCTATCCAGGAGGGACTTCTGTCATGGTGCTGACAGAAGACGCTACCGACAGAGTTCTGAGAATAAGTAGAACTAACATGTTATATGCGGCCACGTAAAGAACAAACCGTGCAGAGGTAACTAACGCTTGAGAGACGAGTGGGGAGTACGGCACAGCTTAATGGCTGCTGCTAGGCGCTTAGCACCTGCTATAGAGATACCTCCGTAACAACCTTTCAAGAGGTGGTCACTTTAGACTCTAGGAGGTTTTACTCCCCTTTGGGGCAACTCGATGCTCTGATTAAACACAGATAAGTAAAAAAATAACGAATGTCTGTCGATGTTTAAATTGTTATGGTAAGAAACCACATTACTATCGTGTTACGTATTTAAGAAATGTGTAAGAACCATAACACACGCTATTAATAGTTAAGTTTCCGTCAGGTATTTAACTACAAATAGTAAGGCCATATAGTTAGTAAGGCATAAAACTCACATAATCCACAACTAAACATTAATTTTTTTATATAAGCTAATGACAGATCACAGACAATTTTCCTTTTTCAAAACACTCAACGTTTCGAATTTCTTTCCGAAATTCCTTTTTAAGAGTTCAATTTTAATTAAACAATTATACAATATAGCTAGTATTTATAATATACATAGCATTATATAAAAAATAATAAAAATAAAAAACTATTAAACTCTTAATAAAGAGTTTTTTTATTGTGATAGAAAAAACATTTCGACTTGAAAATGGATATTTATTAAGAGTTTTATAATTTGTTGATTTTTATTGTTTTATATAATGTTATGTATTTTATAAATTGTAAGTCTTGAAAAGGAATTTCGGAAAGAAATTCGAAACGTTGAGTGTTTTAAAAAAGCAAAATTGTTTGTGATCTGTCATTATCCTATATAAAAAAAATTAATAGTTATCAACAGACATTAAATAAAAAACTTATTTATTATTGGAACTTTACGTTTTTAAAATTATAACCTTACAATTTATCATATTTTATTAAATAGAACCTAATAAATGTGGCTTAATATACCACTGGTGCACCGAAGGAGGGCCAAAGGAAAAGAAATTACGCGCGTCATCTTTCATTGAAATGGTATAGTGCGCATGCGCCGTATATAAATGTAACTACCATGATATACCGATAAATAAGCGTTATTAATACATTTTCTAGTTTTACTTGTGGCTGAAGTATAAGGAGCTTAGTTAATTAGCAAATTTAATTGTGAATAATATTTAAATACATAAATAAAAGCTTCTGGAATATCCTTTAATAATACAAAGTTGTTGAGTTTGCGCCCTAAAGTAAAACAAAGTATACATTAAAGTAACTTGACTGATTTGATGCCCCCCCCCCGCTAACGGAATTCTGGGTGTGCCGCTGCAATACACAAATCAGTTCCGACAGATAATTATTTTTAATAGTAATGTGTTAGGAAGAAATATTTCCATTAGACATAAATCTCAAATTATTGCAAATATTCAGAATTAGGGGCTAACACCCACGGAATATTAAAACTAGATGTATGGACATCCAAAGTTATAAAATAGTTCAAATATAACCTCCAAATATCTTCTATGTGAATAAGAAAACCCGTTGTTAGCATTTACCAAACGTTTCACTTTCGGAAATTTTCGGCTAAATTCGACAAGTTACGGACGCAACTTCGGCTTAGCCTACGCCACACAATTTTTCTATAATTTTATTTTCGTTCCTAAAAAGGACTACGTTCGCTTGACTAATCTTAAACTTCAATAATATATTGTCAATTTTGAAAATAGATTGTTAACAATACTTGCTATACACACAAGATATATATATATATATATATATATATATATATATATATATATATATATATATATATATATATATATACATATATATAACTCACAATTATAAAAACTCTAATCCCAAACGCGTTTCAATGACATTTGTCATCATATTCAGGCACAAACAAAACTTTAATTTAAAAAAAATATTTAATTAAAGTTTTGTTTGTGATAGCGTCACTGAAGATGATGACATAATGTCATTGAAACGCGTTTTAGATTAAAGATTTATAATTGTGTCTTGTGTATAATTGTTTCTTGGGTTTATAACCTAAACTCACTATCCAGCTCGAATATTATTAATAATATCGGTTATGTTGAAGGAAAATAAAGAAGCTGCGAAATCCTAAGGGAAAAATTCGGGTAAAACTATGCACACAAAGTAAACGAAAATGGCCAATTGCTTTACGGTATAATTAAAAGCAGTTCGGGAAATGCGAGTAAAAGTGTGTGCAAAGGCCACTGCCAAGGGTAGGCCAGCCACTTGTTGTACAATAGGCAGTAAATAGCGAACTGCGAAGTTTTATGGGCTGACCATTACGGGGCGGAGTATTTCCTGGCTTAGCAACGGTTCTGTGCCATCCTCTCGTTCGGGGTCATGGAACTAAATCTGGGTTGTTAATACACTGCGGCATTTAATGCAGATTTACGGGCAAATAAACATCAGACAGCCAGTGACCATATGTGGTGATCAACAACTGCAAATCATTCTTCTGTTACAGTAAATATTCAATTAAACCGCATCTAAATCATTTTTGCTATTTTATTCTTGACGAAATAGGAATTGAAGTCAATAGAAGCGTTCATTAACTCACAGATCCTATCTCACGAACAGATTAGCCTTCAGTTTTACTATATCTATATAAATAATATGAATGTTTGTCTCTATGTCTCTTATGCCCTCCTAAACGGTTCAACCGATCGACATGAAACTTTGGGACGTTATTGAACCCACTCCTGGAGAGGTCTATAGCATATATGTAGCCCGGTTGGGGCGGGTTAAAACGATATAAAAAAAAAAAACATTAAAAAAGATCGTCTACTTTTCTGACCGAGCATTGAGTCACTTATATTGAAATTAAGAATTATTAACATAGATGCAGCTAATAATCAATAGATGGCGGTCATCACGCTATGACGTAGTCTAGAGCTGATAGGCCAACTTAAGTTAAGTGAAAATAAGGTTTTATAAAATTTGTATATGTATTTTGGTTAGTTTGCATGACATAACCTATTTTAATGCATAAGTTATATTACTTTATTTACTGTACCATATTAACTTAAAATGCTTTTGAATAAAAAATGTCTTTAATTTATATAAGTTATTAAATATATTAATTTATAAAAAAAATATTACTTAATTATTTTAATATAATAAATATGAATTCTATTTTGTGTGTTAACGTATTATTTGAATGTAGGTCTAATAGATAAGGAATTTGACTAAATTGTGTTTTGAGAAAGGTACGAATTAGGTTATTATTTTTACAAATGAGTCCAAAATACTGACTGAATTTATTTTAACTATTGGGAGGTGGCTATATGGGTTTTTCAGTAACCATAAGTAGATTGTTAGATATGATATAAAATACATTGAATATTGTTGTACATTACAATATACATACTTTAGACAAATGTGATTTTATTTTACTTTTTATTTGTGTTCAAATTAAATAATTATAGCTAAGACAGGACAAGGTCTGTTGGTTCAGCTATTACGTTCATAAATACTAACTTAAGTTTAGCTAAGATTAACACGGCATTCATTGACGAAGTTCCCAGGATTAGCAAGTTCACCATAAACAAAAGATTACTGAAAAAATCTATTCTAAAATACCCTCAACCGGTAGTTTAATGGAATAAAGAAAAAATACATGGGTACATAAGTACATAAGTTTCGAAGGAAATCCTTGAGAAGGAAAGAATCAATGCCGATCTTTTCGGGTTTAAATACTTTACTTATACTTTAAAAAAATACGTTCGATTTTATAGATGGAGATCATATAGAGGATCAGATAGACGGTTGGAGGAGTCCGAAACTTCTGAGGAGCAATGGCGGCTCCAGGAAGACTTCGAGAGGGGGGGGGGTACAATGGAAGGTAAATATGGGGTTATTTGGGGCGGAAACGTTCAAAAATAAAGCCTGGAAATGAAATTTCAAACTATTCTTGTACTTAAAAATCACAGGAAATTTGGCATTTTTGCATCGAAACATATATTTTATCTGAATTTACATAGATAACAAAATTATTATTTGGTACATAATAGAAAATATTGTTTAACTTTCATCGTTTCATCAAACTCCTCGGTCTGACGAGGACAACGCGGAGTCGCAGTACGCAGACTGTTAGTACAGCCGAGGCGGTACAGAACTAGTGCGCGACTTGTAACATGCTGGGGGGAACTACCAATGCCATCAGATGTATCTCTACACCTAACGCTAAATATATGTAAGAACAATATACATTGCTTTAAAATAAAGGTCAAATGAAACCCAAACTGGGATAAATTTAAATATGTTCGGAATATGAAAAATATTTCTAAAAATAAAAGTAGTATCCAAATTCTGGGGGGGGGGGTGTATTTGCCCCTCCCATGGAGCCGCCTTTGCTGAGGAGATGGTGTTACTAGAAATTGCAGGCAACTGCTGTAATATATCTATAGGTGTTTGTTAAAGTCACCTATTTATATTCTAAATATTAAAATTATTTTCCATTACAAAATATTTTAACAAACTAATTGCTGGTGATAAAGTCCGAGATAAAATGAAGTTAATTCTAGTAAAAAGTACACAAATTTCTATTTTCGTTCGATTTGAAAAGATATAAAACTAACCAGTCTGAACTCAAAACGCACGGCAGCCACATTAATAAAATGGCCACCAGTTAAAGTAAAAATTTACTCCATGTACTGTAAGAATATATTGAAGCTAATACTACTTGATAGATCATTACAGAATTCCATTTAAAGCTATGAAAGTTTGAATAAAGAAAGTTGCAGGTGGGCGATACACCGCTGTCTCCATCCCACCTCAGCTGAATTATCCTGCCCATGCAATCCTGCAAACTAGGGGATCATAATGTCCCTTTCTTCCCCAGTCCCTCCCTCGTGACCCCATTACTCCATGTAAGCAACCAAACCTTCCAGTCCTTAAAACCCTTCAATATGTTTCAAAGTAAGACTTTTATATCCTTAACTAATTTGTATCACTATTACAATCCTGTCCTATATTTTACAACAATTATTTTAGTCTGGTTGAATAGCTTAATAAAGAAACAAATCTATAAGAGTAGTAACTATATCACAGTAATGATGTGAGTCGGGAATATTCCCAGTGGGAAGGGAATTTATAAGTGGGAATATTTCCAGGGAACTTCCCGATGGCTTTACAAGTTCCCAAAACAAGGAAATTTATGAAATAAACTCATTTAAATGGAGTTTATTTTGTGTTAAAACTGTTTTGGAGCCTTAATTGATTCTCAATGAATATAACTCTTTATAAATGGATTTATATGTTCATATTAATAGATTAGTCCTAACGGATTTAAAAAATATATATTGAGGTGTCCACTGACCGTTTAAGAGAAAATCATAAGTTCCCATAAATTGCCGGGAATTTATGAATTTTGGGAATATTCCCAGAAATATTCCGTTAGAATTTTTCCCCAATTATAAATTCCTGGGAATTCTACATCAATAATCACAAGTAATATACTTTAGATTATCATCAACCCTTTTCCCACAACTTGATTATAAGCCGTATCTATTGATATTTATGAAAACCATTTTAAACACAAGATTTTTTAAATCTGAAAATAACGCTTGCCATATTACATGATTTTGACAAAACTAAATATATTTATAATTAAATTCCTTCTATTAGCTCATGCACTCGTGTTATATATCTTGTACAAATTTTTAATCGTTAATAAAAAATGTTTTTATTCATCCAATCAAGTTCAAATACATATTTTTACCTATAGTGGATGGCAATGAATGTTAATACAGTTTTTTCAAATATTTATTCAATAATTAAATTATAAAAATTTAGGAGTCAATCCGGATTTGAACTATGAATCTTCATGATTAAAGTCTATCCTGCTTTGGCACTCTGCCAACTTTCCAATACCAAGAAAACACTTTTTAAAGACATATATGAAATTTTTTCCCCATCTGGTTGTCTTCAAAACCTCCATTGTTCAACCATAAACTGTTGCCATGGTTACCACAAAATAACATTAATAGTGGTGTAAGGTGAAAAATGAATGAAATTAATAAAATAATCTAACTTGAAATTAGCAAACAATGATAAAAACTTTTTTTTCTTAACCTCGGTAGGAATTTACTTTAAACAAAAAATTTTTATATTACTTGTTTTTACTAATAAATTTATAATCCAACATTCGTTACAACTCAAAATATCATTTGTTTGAACTAAAGATCGTGTTAAATACTTCATATGGAAGAAAATTTCGGCGGGTAAGAGAAATTGAGTCGCGGATATATTGGGAACATATCTTGTGTCTGATTAATTACAGGAGATAATGAAACCTGAGCAGCAGCCTTGATCGTGTTAACACACTAACCTTTGTCACTGTAACCACTAATCATTCGGTAAGATGACAACTGCTCTGAAACTATTAAGCCCCAGCCATGTCTAAGGCTATGACTTAAACACTTCTGGCATGACTGAATATAGTTTGTCATAGGCATTAAATTAGCAGCCAAAGTTTGAGTGACACACTTCATTATAGATTGCACCAGAAAACAATTTGAAGGCAAACTTCAAACATAATATCATTTATTTGGCTCACCGTGCCAATAATTAATTTGGTAATGAAGGATCAATAGTACATGTAAATATATCAGTTACATCACATATTTGAAAAACAAACACTCATTAAAACAAGATAGGATTTAGTTAGAAACGACTTCGTTTACTAGACAAATTAGGTTTTTACATCCTCCTTATTTTGTCTAACATTAAAACTATGGCCACTAAGAAAACCTCGATACAAAATGCATACAGAAAGCAACAATATCTTGGTCCTGCTATAAAATTGTCTTAACGTTTTAAAATATCTTTCCTTTTTTCAATTCCTTCTATCAATTCACACTCTCCTTATATATACCTTTTTCAAATTTTCAATTGTTAATAAAATACTTTTTATTCATCATCTCAAGTTTAAATACATTTTTTTAAACTTGTAGTGGTTTGCATTTGATGTTAATAAAGTTTTATCAAATATTAATTAGATTTATTGTATTAGTTTTAGTTTTATATTGGGAGAAAAACTTTTCACAAAGGGGCAAAGTATGCAATATAGTTATTTTGTTCCATTTGGCTTACAATTAATGATAATATATGATTTTAAAAAACAGCTGATTTTATGTTATAGGTTATATGTTAGAACAGCTGTTTTAATGTATAGGTTATGTTAGTTCATTTATATTAATTGCAATTATTTAATAAAAAGTATCTCTAATAACTTTTTTTTATTAACGTTATTATTATAAAAATTATTATAATAACTAGGCAAACAGTGAAAACAAACTGAAGGTGATACAAATTATTAATTTGTACTATTTTAAGAGCAATTTTAACTCTCGCAATTTTTGCCCTAAAAATATTTCATGGAAAAGTGTCCCACATACAATTTAATTTAACACCTGACAATGTTGACTTATTTAAATTATAACAGTCATATTTTTTAATTATAAGTAAGCTGTGGACAAATTTAAGACATAACACATCTATGGTTCATATTAAAATATATCAAAGTATGGCTTAGTAAAGCACATAATAATTCCGTGTTATATTAGAGCAAGGGTTGCCAAACTGGGGGGGGGGGGGGGCATGACAGCAAGTCAGGGTAGGCGTGAGACCAGTTGGAAAATAGTAAGATGAATTCTCATTTAGTTAAAATTTAAGATACACAATTTATCATAATTTAAAACTAAATTTACACCTCAGATTTTTTTACATAGGTAATTTTATTGACCATGATGTTCAGAGAATTTTAATGAATGTATGAATTTATAAAAGAAATATAATTAAAGGTTGTGCAAATTTTGTAAACTTGAAATTAAATCAACATGATAGCTTGGAAAGAATAATAGTACAAAATGGCAGGACAACATGGGGTTGGTTTGGGGCAGAAAACTTTCAAAAATAAAAGCCTGGAAATGACGTTTTAAGCTATTCTTCTACTTAAAAATCATAAGAAATTCGGGAGTTTTTTATCAAAACATTAACTTTCTTCCTTTCATCACACATTGTGGTTATAGAGACAAAATCTATTTTATCACTCACATTGAGGTAAACTACAGTTTTACCTCCATATCTTCGGATAATGAGGTACAAAATTACCGCAGTAACGAGAAACTGCGGATAAGGTGTTTATCCGCGTTTGCACACAAATACTATACCTACAGACAGTATAGGCCTACAGTAGTACATGTACATAAATACTTGAATTGCATAAGTACATTACATACTGTATATTCTTTAAAATATAACAGTACAGTATGTAAGTATTGTTATGTACAATAGACCCATTATCCCCTTTCGTACATATTATACAATCTCGCAATGCACGTGAACGATTTCCTTTCGACCTCAATCATATATAAAATTTTCACCTTTTCACTTAATGAAACCACACTTTGGCTTCTCTTAGACTTAGCACTATTACACGCTTCACTACTGATACGCTTTGTGGCCATTATGGCCGAACAGAAGAATATTTACACGTTAATTACGCGAACTCTGTAGGTCTAGTAGTAACATGAACAAGTGCAGCAAATAGGCAAATGTAACCACTAGAAGCAGCCTAAATAGATTTCAGAGGAAAGCAGTAAGGCTGTGGAATCCAATCAACAAGAAATTGTTATAGGATCCTGTATGTAAACAATACAAAACTGACTTAGACATGGGTGTTTACGAGCGGTTGAAATTCAACTATTCTTTGATTCCTAGTGTGACAGCATACTGTGGGCAATTAAAACTGTGAATATTGATATCTTGGATACGGAGGCACAACTGTGATTCATTAAAAAAAAGCTATTGTGAGTCACTTTAATATAAAGTATTTTCTTATAAAGCTAATTTTGTTCCAGCCTGTAACTACTGGCAGCATCAGGATGCAAAATAAAGAATTGGTTGTCAGGATTATTAGGTATCAGCATACTTGCAAAGCTAAGCTTCACTTAAATAGTTTCAATATTCACTACTAGATAGCATGCAACTGCAAAAGCCAACTGTTTATATAGTGAACTCTTTCAGAGTAGAACAACAATTGAATATAGTCTTTTGAGAATGAATGCTTCATCCAACAGGTTTAGAACAGGAATTAGAAGAGGATTTAGAAAATTCAAATATATTTAAAAAAAAAAAATTATAGTCACTTTTGTATTTAATTTAAATAAATGAAACCTCTAAACCACAAATGACTTTTCTTTTATTTAAAACCTTATGTAGATTTCAATTGCAAAGCAATCATCCTCAGAGGTAATTTACAATAAAAATACTATTTTAATTTTTTACTATATTTTTTAAATAATAATAATAATATTATATTTATTGTAAATTACCTCTGAGGATGATTGCTATGCAATGGAAATGTACATAAGGTTTTAAATAAAAGAAAAAGTTGTGGTATGAAGGTTTCATTTATTTAAATTAAACATTACCTCACAATTGTTTTATACAGTTACACTTTTGTATTTGTTTTGCATTTACAAAAAAATGAATAATACACTTTTGTATCCTGCCAAAAAATATGTGACAGGCATGTTCAAAAGCAAAAAACATTTTTATATTTAAAAAAATAATAAATAATATTGAAATCAGAATGTTAACCATCACAGAATATATGGAATATTATTTCTACTCCACATTTATAATTTGTTTTTTTTGTCAGTGTGTTGCTACTGAATACAGTTTATTTCATAAAATAAAGTACACACTATTGGTCCTTTAGAATATGTTAGACTAGCCATGTATTCAAGGTAAAATACAAACATGATGATAAACACCACATCAATTATACGTCTTGTCACACGAAAGAGGTGTAATTACAATGTTTGTCAAAATCACAATTATAACACCATTTGCAGATGAATCAGTCAAGACGACTGGTCATTACAAATTTATTATGATGTTCTTAGAGAATATATGACGCAAACCGTCAAAAAGAACCGAGGAAGCAAATTTCTGTTGGCCTTTAGTGACCGAGTGGTCGGCCAATGGAGTAACAGGTCATAAGGTTGTGGAGACAATGAGTGTTTGTTTCTAACAATTATCTCATTATCTCGTCGACAGTAACGATCCCCATTTCCCAGTCCACAATCATACTCCATCATAATTAATTTGATTGAGTGATGTTGGTCTCTAAAGGAAAGTGTTGACCTCTTGGATTTCTTGAATCTTCTTACCTTCTAAGGCTTCCTACAAATGTGCTTTTTAACTAGGTCAAAGTATTTTATACACTTCCAATCATGGTTTTTTGTAATGACAATATACACAGTACCAAACAGAATAAAATATGATCTTGCAACAAAATACTTACAAGGAAATTTATCAAAAACAATAAGTAAAAAATTCTTCACCAAAATAGTTATTAAAATATTTTATAACAGAAAATATGCTAGCGCTGGAAGCATATGGTTACGGCAAGGTTAAATTATTAGCCATAAGACCAGCATCACCCACTAAAAACAATGGGACATGGCTAATATTTCTCCAGATCTTTTAGAATCTTATAAAGATCTTCCAAGGCAGCCTGGTCCAAATTTTCAAAAAAAATAAGATCTAGAAAGACTCTTTTAAGGCGGTTGAACATTCCTTGGGTATATACCTACACTTGACAACAGTACTGAATAGCTCTAGTTTGGTTGGTACCTTGGCAGATGCCACTTAAGATATTGGCAAGGACATTGCCTCTGTTACCAATCTAGTAATATATTCTTCAATGTTTATGTTGGGATAAACCTCGTCCTCCTACACCACAATATCTCTTTGCTAAATAGTCTGTATTTATAAACCTCCAAATTAGCCAAGAATGAGATATAAAACCACAAGTTTTTGAAAAATTAAAACAGCCTAAATGTCAGAGAGTATATACAGTATAGTTTTGAAAATTCAAGTCTCGATGTTTCGAGCTTCCATATAATTCGAGCCTATTTCTATTTGAGCCTTTTTTAGGGTATTTGAAAGAAAATAATGAGTTGAGCTTTCAAGAAATATTTATATAGAATTCTTTTATTTTTTCTAATGTACAGGAATGTATAATGCGTGTAATCTGAGTTTTCAATAATCCGAGGGGTCTCGGTCCCATGTACTTGGAATTATCAAGACTATACAGTATATTGTTGGATTATCGAGATTTTAATTACCAACTCTAACTTTTTTTAAGAATTGATACGAAAATCAAAAACTTTAGACAATCTGATTAGTATTGAAAAGATCTGTAGAGGTTACCTCAAAGTGTTGATTAAAATTATGGTCTTCCTCCACAATATTGACCTAAGTGGAATAATACAGTGGAAAAAATAAAGATTAAACAGAAATGATTAGTTAATTAGGGCTTAGCTAGTGAGAACTATTCACAACAGTAAACAATAAAATAGTTGACTCTGAATCCCACCACACATTAGTTAAACAGAAACAAACACACTAGTTTATGACACAGACTAGTTTCGGCGACGATGTCTGTAGTAGCCAAGGACTGAGGAAGGTGACATCGTCTAGTATAACACACTAGTTTATGACACAGACTAGTTTCGGCGACGATGTCTGTAGTAGCCAAGGACTGAGGAAGGTGACATCGTCTAGTATAACACACTAGTTTATGACACAGACTAGTTTCGGCGACGATGTCTGTAGTAGCCAAGGACTGAGGAAGGTGACATCGTCTAGTATAACACACTAGTTTATGACACAGACTAGTTTCGGTGACGATGTCTGTAGTAGCCAAGGACTGAGGAAGGTGACATCGTCTAGTATAACACACTAGTTTATGACACAGACTAGTTTCGGCGACGATGTCTGTAGTAGCCAAGGACTGAGGAAGGTGACATCGTATAGTATAACACACTAGTTTATGACACAGACTAGTTTCGGCGACGATGTCTGTAGTAGCCAAGGACTGAGGAAGGTGACATCGTATAGTATAACACACTAGTATGTTTGTTTCTTTAAACTAATGTTTGGTGAGACTCAGAGTCAACTATTTTATTTTTTACCACTGTGAAAACAGAAAGGATTATAGACCACATTCTTCAAAGTTCAACAACCACCAGTTTTTATTATTTATATATTTAATTAACTATAAAATCCAAAAGCTAATACTGTATATAGGTGACTTTTTATGTAAATGTACCTCAAACATATTTATTTCATATTCTCTTTTAAATTTAGAGAAAATATTACCTTAATCAGCTTTACATGTTCGCACTACTCTTTGCTATAGACAACATCAAAACTGAATTAAATTCAGCTAAAATGATTAGATATATTTTACAAAGTTAAATTTTCATGTTCACAGGCAATTTGGTTTATGTGAATGTATTCGCTTTATTATAGAAGAATTTAATGATTTTCAACTCCATTTTAAATTAATTTTGTCACAAATTTTATGACACTTTAAATCCCAAACCTTCTGGTACCACACCCCCTCTTCTATAATCTAAAAGATTACAACTTATATTTATTTTATTTCATTCTCTCATATTTCTTTTTGTGTTTTCTCTTTGATTGACAAAGACCACTGTGTGGTTGAAATATATCATTGGTTGTGCTTTTATGTGTTTCTATTTCAAGACTACAGAGTGGACTCTTACCAAGGTAAGTCTGTCAGTCTCCTAGTCAAAAAAAAAAAAAAAAAAAAAAAAAAAAAAAAAAAAAAGAAATATATATATATATATATATATATATATATATATATATATATATATATGATATATAATATATATACAGTAGTAATTTATTTATTTGTACATACATTCACAAGAAACATGATATAACATTTCAAGTTTGAATTCGCAAGGTATATTTTTACTGATAAGAGAAAAATCTGTTAGTGGGATGGATGAGCTTAAACCTTTTTCTCTAACATGCCTATTTGAGGTTGTATTTTATTAAGGGCACAACGCAAGTCATTAGCAACATCAAGTTTGTTCCTATATATATTTTTTTTTCAAAAAGTGCTGAAAATGATTTTTTGCTGGAGTAGGTGCTTGAAAAAAAACAAGTATAATCGAAGAGCTGCCTGTGCCACTTCTAAGAGTTTTATAAAGAATAAAAATCTGAACATAGTGGCGCTGTTCCCACACTGAACGGCAAACATTTGTTTTGCTACACTTTTGCACATTATTCTTTCCAAGCTGTCATGTTGATTTAACTTGTTATAAAATTTGTACAACCTTTACTTATATTTCTTTTATAAATGCATACATTTCATTTAAATTTTCTGAACATCCTGTTCAATAAAATTACCTATGTAAAAACAATCTGTGGTGTTTTAGTTTTTACAAAACCCATATTCTACAGAGGATTTATGATCACTCTCTTGGCCAGTAGCCTAGATAGGTAACTATTTGTTTTCAGACAAAGGAACTTGCTCATATATTTAATGTTTCAAATTTAATAAGCTCACTAATAATTCTGAGAATTTATTCTAATCTGTAAACTGAGCTGTAAAAAATTTTAAAGTGTTTCTATCATGGTTTTTAAAAGTAAAATATTTTTGAAAATTTTAATTTTAATTATAATTACAGTAGAGTCTCAAAATTCCGAGCCCCAATAATTTGAGGTTTCGCTAAATTCAAGCCTATGTCTATTTGAGCCTATTTTATCTATTTGAAAGGACATGATGAATCGGGCTTCCAAAAAATATTTATAGCCATATATGGTATGCAAAGGTAATGAGTCTGGCTTCAAAGAAATGTTCATATCAGTATCTTATGCAAAGGTAATGAGTCTGGCTTCAAAGAAATGTTCATATCAGTATCTTATGCAAAGGAAATGAATCAGACTTCAAAGAAATGTTCATATCAGTACGGTATGAAAAGGAAATGAGTAGGGCTTCAAAGAAATGTCCATATAAAGTTCTATAAACTAATTTAGTACATTCTTATTTAAAGGACTGTATTAGGGTTCGATAAAGCACCAATTTTTTTAAATGTACAAGAACGTATTTCTGTATAATCTGAGTCTCTCGATCCCATCTACCTCAAACTATCAAGACTCTACTGTATTACATTTTTTATCAGTAAGCAGAACAATGTATACAGAAGGTAAAAACATGTGCAGGTTTGTGCTAATATAAAAAGCCTAATCTTGTGAACCAGAGTTAATTTAAAATTCATGTGCCGTGTATTTATTAAAAACAAAAAATAATGGGCATTTTACATATTAAATAATGTAGTATGAATATAAATAAGTGATGTGACAATTTTGGGCTGGGTGTCATTTGATCAAATATTTCTATAAAATAGCCTACATAAATCTGATTTGTTTAGAAATAACATCATAAATAAACATAAATTGTACTCAATGTATTTTTTACATATTTGTTGATTCCATCTTCATGTGAGCTACTAGTTTTCACTAAACAATTATAAATATTATAATTGTCCTCAACAAATATAAGTAAGTGCTACTATAGGCAAGTTTATAAACATTTTTTACATTGTTATTACTATTATTTTATGATTTCCCTACATAGGAATAACATTTTAGCTAAAGACGCACTACGCTGGTTCAGTGTTGTTTTTAATGTTGATGGGAAATTGATAACATTTTGACAATGAGGAGTCTTTTAGCAGTTTTACCGGCAACAATTGTAATTCTATTGTCCCAATGAAAATATTATTTTAAGAAAACAATTATTTTAGATTATTAGGAAAACACGACCAACCATGGAACAATCTTGGCTAATTGAGAACTTTTTGTTTATAATTGGAATATTTTTGCAAAATGATGTAAATATAAGCTTATTTTGCACTTTTTTTAAATTGACTTTTTCATGTAAAACATTAAAAGATATGACTTCTAGAATGATCTAACCACTAGATTCAAGTTATTATATCTCAGATATGTAAAATTTTATTAATCACTTTTACATTAGTTTACGACTATCCCAACTTTAAATTTTGTAAATTTATAAACTTACTGAGAAAGAACATATTCGATCGCTATGTGGCAATCTTCATCAGTGTCTTCTGCTCGAAGATGTTGGGTTAAGCAGTGACGGTTTTAAAGGCAGGTTTTCAATAGTATCAAAGAGTATGTGCGATTTGTATTGCGTTTTTTCATTTAATATGTTTGTACTTTGTGTTTTTGTGTGTCTATAGATTTCATATTGTTCTAGTGTATTGAGATGTGGTCCTTTTTGTTGATGTGTAGGATTTCTAGGATATGGTAAATGTCTTTGTATTTGAGTCCTGTTTTGTTTTCGGTGATTATAAAATGCTGAGTTGGTGTTCTGTTTGTGTTCTTCGTCTCTTTGTTTGAAACTGCGACCTGTTTGCCCAATGTTGTTGCATTTACTGCAGTTTAATTTGTATATGCCTGGTAGTTTATCTTTGTTGGTGTTGAGTATTTTGTATTGTAAATTGTTATTAGTTTTTTATGCTATTTTGTATCCTGCTGTTTGAAATTTGTGGGTTATTTTATTTGATGTTTTGTTTATGTATGGTATAAGTATAGCGATTTTATAGGATAAGTATAGGTATTTTCCTTTTCCCTTTCTGTAGTATTAAATTTAGTGTTTTTTTGTATATTGTGCCATAGTTTGTCTATTATGGTAGTGTTGCATCCATTTGTGTATGCTAAATACTTAATGGTGTCTAGTTCTTTGTTTATGTTTTCTATGTTCAATGGAACTTCATTAAGTCTATGCAGCATGGATCTGAAAGCAGCATTTTTGTGTTGGATAGGGTGATCTGAGGTGTTGTGGATGTATGTGTCTGTTGCAGGTTTCCTGTAAATGTTGAAGCTGTGTTTTTGTATATGGATTTTTGTTATGTTGAGGTCGAGGAAGTTTAGGGATGGGTTGGTTTCAATCTCTGAGGTGAAGTGGAGTTTTGGATGTATTTTATTAGTGCAGGTGAGGCGTTTTTTGCATTGATGGGAGTTGCCTCTGTTTAGTGTTATGATAACATCGACGTAACTGTGCCAGTAAATGGTTTTGTGTGCGTGTGTATTGTTTGTGAGTATCTTGGTGTATTCTATGTGTTGTAAAAAAATTTTGCTTAGGACACTACTGATAGGACTTCCCATGGGTAGGCCAACTGGTTGTGAATAGAAATTTCAGTTGTGGGTGAAATAGTTTTGAGCATGTTTAGGATTTCGGTGATGTGGGTTTTCGGTATGTTGTTCTCTATTAAATTGGATATAAAATTAGGATACAAAATAGCATAAAAACAATTTACAATACAAAATACAACATAACACCAACAACAAAGATAAACTACAAGCGAAAGGTGTATACAAATTAAACTGCAATAAATGCAACAAATGCTACATTCGGCAAACAGGTTGACATTTAAACAAAGAGTCGAGAACACAAACAGAGCGCCAACTCAGCATTTTACAATCACATAAAAGAAACAAGACACAAATACACAGACATTTACCATAACCTAAAAATCTTACATATCAAAAAAAAAGAACCACATCTCAACACACTAGAACGATATGAAATTTACAGAAACACAAAAACACAAAGTACAAACAAATTAAAAGAACAAACCGAATACAAATCATACATACTCTTTGATTCTATCGAAAACCTGCCTTTAAAACCGTCACCACTTAAACCAACATCCTCAAGCAGAAGACACTAATGAAGATCGCCACATAGCAATCGAAAACATTCTGTCTCAGTAAGTTTATAAATTCACAAAATTTAAAGTTCGGATAGTATTAAACTTATGTAAAAGTTTCCCCGAACGTAATGGACTACAAAATTTAAGATATTCAAATTAATTTAACACAGATAACAAAACTCAGTCTATTTTTATGAATTAAATTTTAAAGTGTTAATATTTTGTTGCAATGACTAAAAAGATATTTACAGGAGTTTTTGTACTAAATATTTTAAACTACTTTAAAAATGAAGATATCTTATGAATTTGAAGAAAAGTTTTGCAGTAAATGATATAAATAATTACAGCTGTTAAAAATGTTTGAGAAAAAGTTTATTGATGCATTGAATTTCACAAGGGCGGGTCCTGGGGAGGGGCAATCCGCCCCCCCCCTAGAATTTTGGTACTACTTTTTTCATATTTGAAACAGATTTAAATCTATTCCAGTTTACTTATAAAAATGTATTTTTCATTTGACTTTTATTTTAAATAATGTATATTGTTTTCACGTTTACGTAATGTTAGGTGTAGAAATTTGTCTGACATTGGTAGTTTCGCCCAGCATAAACTATACTGGCATGTTACAAGACGCGCACGAGGTCTGTACCGGCTCGCCTATACTAAAAGTCTGTGTACTTCCACTCTGTGTCATCCTTGTTAGACCAAGCCGCTTGATGAAACGATGAAAGTTAAACAATATTTTCTATGTAGCATTGATTTTACCACAGCTGGACTTATTGAGGTTGGTACCACTATTTCCGAGTCCTACTACTCCCACTCAAATTAGTACCTAAACTACCTAAATACTTTGAATTTTCTATACGGTAGGTAACGTAGATATGGTAAGTTAGTTGTTCATTCATTATATGTTTTAATGAGTGATAAATAGTCAGTGACACTGGCGATATCTGTAGACCTATATCTATGTAAATTCAGGTAAAATGTATGATTTTTTAGTACAAGAATAGCTTAGAAGAATTTCATTTCCAGGCTTTTATTTTTGAAAGTTTTTCACCCCAAACCCACCCCATGTTTTCCTGCCATTGTGCCAATCTATGAAAATCCATCCTGGAGCCGCCCCCGAATTTTCACTCTTTATTATTTATGAATCTGATGTACAAATATCTAAAAAAGTGATAAAAACTAACAACTAAATCATAAAATTTTCAATGACTTATAATAATCTCTCTGACCAGATGCTAATGCAACTACTGGAGAAGATGGTCAACCGACATCTTGTCTGGTACCTAGAAACAAACAAACTTTTTTCTAAGGATCAGTGAGGTTCCAGACAAAGATGTTCATCCGTTGACCAATTGGTTTTTTTTTGGAGTCAGCTATACACAATGCCTTTCTCTTGCGACAATTACTCGTCGCCGTTTTTTTTGAGAAGGCATATGTTATGGCGTGGAGAAGAGGAATTTTGAACGTTTTGAAATCATAGGGTGTACAAGATAACATTCTTGCTTTCATTAAGAATTATTTGAATAAGAAACATTTCCACGTACGACTTAGAGACACATATTCTAATTGCTATGAGCTATAGAATCGTGTACCGCAGAGCGGGGTTCTAAGCATGACACCGTTTGCAGTTGCCATTAACAGTGTCACATCAAACGTACGGTCTCTGGTCCACTGTTCTCTGTTTGTGGACGATTTTTGTATATATGTAGTTGCTCGGAGTATGGTTACAGAGGAAAGGTCCCTTCAAATGGTGAATAATAGATTGCAGGAATGGACCAAGGGATTTACGTTTTCGGCTTCAACGACACATTGTATAGCCTTTAGTCGTTGCCGGCAGCACCAGAAACCTATTCTTTACCTTGATGGTATTCGGCTTCGAACCGCGGACAATGTGAGATTTTTGGGACTTTTATTTGATAATAGACTCTCATGGATAACACATGTGCGTAGTTTGAGGACTCGATGCAGCAAGATAATGGATATGTTGAGAGTCTTTAGTAGTACCAATTGGGGAGCAGATAGAACCTGTATGCTCCGTTTCTATTGCGCCATCGTAAGATCGCAAAATCTGTAAAAAGAAAGGCTGTATAGCCTATTCATCTGCTAGACCAATGGGGTTCTGCAACTCCTTGATTCAATATACCACTCTGGTCTTAGACTTGCTACCGGTCCTTTTAGATCCAGCCCAATCTCCAGCCTTCTAGTTGAAGCTGGGGAACCATCTCTTTCAATGTGACGTCAAATGCTTCAAATTTCATATTACACTGGTCTTTGAAGCAAACCTAAATATCTGGCATTCAAAGCAGTTTTTGATAATTACCTCAAGGATTGTTATGATGTGCGGCAACGTTCAACTGCTCCAGAATAAGAACATTGCGCATTTTTACTAATCTAAATTTAGAACATCTGCATATATTCGAACAAACATTGTGCTACATCCCTCCATGGACAATACAAATGCCAAATTTTGACTTCTCATTGTCCAAATACCTAAATCACAATAATCCTGACATTATTTATCATCAGGAGATTTTGCAGATTCAACTAACTCACCAACATATTGTGACTCATATTCACAGACGGTTCAAAACTGAACAATGGGATAGCATGTGCATTTTATATGGAAAGGCAAACCTATTCCTACGGATTGCCCTCAGCCTGTAGCGTCTTTACAGCAGAACTCTAAGATCTATTGTGTCTGCAACATCTAATTATCTTGTATGTTCTGATTCCAAATTGCTCTCCAGGCTATTCAGGAAATGTACGCTAAGAACCCTTAAATTTGAGACATCTTGTGCTCAATACACAGGCTCCAATTACGAGGTGTCATTTCTCTGGGTGCCTGGTCATTGCGGAATATTTGGAAAAACTAAAGCAGATGAAGGTGTAAAACTAGCTACAAGTATGGTGCCATCAACACAACATGTGATGGCATCAGATTTTGTATGCAATGTTAAAAATACACTATTCTCTGTTTGGAATAAATATTGACAAAATGTACATAGAAACAATCTGACATCAAGAATACCGTACGACCGAGGTCATCTGTTCATTCGAATCGTAGGGAGAGAGTGGTGGTTACTTGACTTCGCATCGGCCACTCTTTGTTTACGCATGGATGGTTGATGCGACGTGAGGATCCACCACTATGTCAGTTTTGTGGAAGTACCATTACAATTAAGCACATTCTGCTAAAAACGAATGCATCATCTGATATCCACATTTGTTATCATTAATTGTAGGAGAACGTATATTTTATCTGTTGCAACATATGTTTTAACCATTGCAACCGTAGTATCTATTAATACTTATGAGATTAATTCCCGTCATTACCACGTTAAAAATGTATAATCTAAGAAATTCATTTTACAAAGTGGTTTCAACTGCAAAGAGATAATTCCTTCTTGATTCCACCTTAATGCTTATTAATAAAAAGGTTTGTTTATTAATAATTAATAAATTCAGTGAACCAACGTTAATTAATAAATTTAGTGAAGAGACTAATGATCCCTAGTAATTCAACATTGGTAAAGTGCCATACCAAACGTCAGGCAGGATGAAGTACAAAACCTGTCGGTAAAGATCATAATACTCCCGATATTAGCTGTCGAAAGATTGGTGATTCTCCAAGAAACATTATTCCTATTTACTGCTTTACTACATCGTTAACATATTCAATCCTCTATTACCACATTTATTTTCTTTATATTATACTCTACACTCATTAATTTTAATGTTGAGGTCATGTAACATATGTACATTTGCCTATATTAGTACTTAGTTTTTTGATTATTGAAGACAGCCGTTTTGGGAGATGTATCCCATTGTGAATTCAGACTGTAACTGACTTCTTGACTGTTTTTGGTCTGGTTGGTAAAGTGGAGTAGAATAGGGATATTGGGTGATTTTTTTTATTAGAATTTTGAGGGTTATAAAGTCAAAATATTATTTTCATAAATAATGAAATCTATCCAAACCGCAATGAAATCTATCCAAACCTGATTCTTCTTTGTTATATTTTAGTATAGATTTTGTAATGCAGTGAATATAGATATTGTGTGTAGATATTGGTATAATTTTTAGAGTTATTTGATGAGTTTTATTAATCAGTAAGGCGATGTATGTAAAACGACCATTAATGTACTTGTAAGGTGACAGGCGACTTGTATCTCCAAGAGTCTGCAGTAAAGGAATTAAGCATAAGCAATGAATGATAAAATTTCAAAATCAAACGAAGTCATTGAATACTTTATTGATATTGTATTTTCAAGTTCTGTTTGAATGTCGGGATTTTATGTGTGTAGTTTAAATTTGCTGTATTAGGTGTGAAAAGTGAAAACAGTGTGTAGATAATGTTAAGACATAAAATCTTCTATTGTTTACAAAATTAAAGTGCTAGCTTTATTGGTAAGTAAACATTTTTCAGAATTTTCCATTTTATAAATATAAAAGTAGAAACTGAATATATATATTTTCTGTTTCATATATATACTATATTTCTACAATTGTAGGTATAAATTTGTAAACAAAGAGTAAACAAATTGTAAATATTGAACATTTTTTAATTTGAACTTCAGGCGCAATAATAAAATATTAGAATTATCAAGATATTAAACATTATACAATGAAATGTTTAAAATGCGGGGTATGTTTAACGAGAGGAATATCAGCTAAAATTTGAATCTACCATGAAATTCTACCGAACCAAATAAGCCTTTTGGCCTGAGAGGGGAATATCAGCTAACATTTGAATCTGCAATGAAATTCTACCGAACCAAATAAACATTTTGGCCTAAGAGGGGAATATCAGCTAACATTTGAATCTGCAATGAAATTCTACCGAACCAAATAAGCCTTTTGGCCTAAGAGGGGAATATCAGCTAACATTTGAATCTGCCATGAAATTCTACCGAACCAAATAAACCTTTTGGCATAAGAGGGGAATATCAGCTAACATTTGAATCTGCCATGAAATTCTACCGAACCAAATAAACCTTTTGGCCTAAGAGGGGAATATCAGCTAACATTTGAATCTGCCATGAAATTCTACTGAACCAAATAAACCTTTGGGCCTAAGAGGGGAATATCAGCTAACATTTGAATCTGCCATGAAATTCTACCGAACCAAATAAACCTTTTGGCCTAAGAGGGGAATATCAGCTAACATTTGAATCTGCCATGAAATGCTACCGAACCAAATAAACATTTCGGCTTAAGAGGGGAACACCAGTAGTAGGGCTGCTATTGTTCGCCTCTTTGGCCACAATGTTTATTAGGTCTAGTAGTAGTTCACATATTTTCCGCAAGCAATACTTAAACAACGTAAGACTTGTAATTATAGTAAAATTTTCGCTCACAACAGTTACATTATTTATGTAATCTGTTGAAAATTACAGAACAGTATGTTTAGTAACATAATTTTTATTTGTAAAGAACCTTGTAATATTTCTTTATGATTGTCTTTGAATGCAATGAAAGTCTACATCATTCACTACAAAACAAAACATTCAGCAAGGTAAACTGTCAAGGGTTGAATTTTCCAAAAGCTTCCAGGAGTGCCCAGGATCTCCTATGACGGAGGGATGGATCCCCCCAAAATATATTTTGGCTCTACCATTGCTGTTAATTGTTATATTTTTAGTTAGTTTTATTTACAACTGTGTTGGTTATTCCCTTTTGTTGATATGAGGGAATGTAAAAAGCAATATATTCTCTTGTAGAGATTCTGAGAGAAAACTTGCGAAGAATGGCAGTATTCCCTCAGCCTACTGGCTATTTCAAGTTACCAATACAGAGTGAGTGGTTGTATGCCAACACAACTATGTGAACGTCCTCTAGCATGCATAAAAAATTAGCACGACATTGTAATGTGAAATGTATTAGACAAATAATTATTAGCGGTTAGATAAATAATTATGAACTTCTGTTGTCTACTCAAATATTTCACCAAATTGTTGCTAAATGGATTGAGATTAAGCTAAACCTCTTTGTAAATCAATAAGATGTACTGTTGTTTAAGTATAATACTATATTAGTTTATTTGCTAAATGTCAGCACAGTTCTCTATGACACGTTATTGAGCTACAGTGTACTGTAATAGTATATACTTGACAATGTTAACAGAGTTTATAAGGAGCAAATGTCTAAGAGAAGTATTGTGCTTTCTTAGAAAATACTGAAGCTACAACAGTCGGATTTCTTTAAAATGTTTTTTGACACGATATTTTTGGCAAACATAGCTCTATAAGTATTTTTAACTGTTAAAACGGAGGGGTTTTAAGAAATTCTATTTTCAACCTAAGCCTTCAAAGAAAAAGGAGAATTAAGGTGAACATGAGCATTTTACAGTAGAAAGTCGATTATCCAAACTAACTGGGGTCGAAGGCAATTCGGATAATCAATCGTATGTATCAAATAAAAATTACAGTTTCGTTTTAGAAAGCTTTTAAATTCTTCTATTGAGCTGTATGTAGAATACTTTACATCATATTACTGTGATTAATTGTGCTACTGCATTCTGAATAAAATTAATATTAAAAACAGAATAAATTTTTTTAAAACATGAAGACGCAAACAAACCCTGCTATATAATAACATAGAACTATGTATAATAATGTGAAGGCCTATTTCTACATCGTCTGCTCTGCTATACAATTAATGTTTTCTTTCATTTTCGGATATTTAACGTCCGACTTTAATAAAAAACGACACCACTGCTTTAAGTAGGTGAAAAAAAGCTGGTTAAGACAGAGTGAGATGTATTTCAGATATGAATGAATTGAGATATAAAAGATATGAATTCTGTTCCAGGTAGAAGAATAAAGACTCGAACAAAAATATATCATGAGTGACAACCGTAATAACTAAATCATAAATTCGTTCTGTAGTCATAGAACAAAATAATAGAAGGTTCAATGTATGAGATCCATTAAACAGCTAATAATAATGGAGACAACAGATATTTCTTTATTGAGTAGAAGGTAAGTGATCTGTCTGAAAAATAAAAATCTAGAAATGAATCTGGAAGAACCTGCCAGCGTGAAATCGGACACTGCACATGAAAAGTGCATTAAATATTATCTCAGAGTGCATTGTGCCTTAGGAGTTCAATAGATGATATTTAATACAATATCTAAATAGGAAAATCTATGGAAACAAATAGATTAGCAGAATTAGGTGAACGATGAGCTACCAGCAAGTCTTTTCTTGCTACGATAAGTCATAATAGCTGAGTACACCCTACAACTAAAATACAATCGGTGTATTTATAGAAATAACTTATATAGCGAACTAAAAAACTATCTACACTTGTTTAAAATGTTAATATTTATTGCCGGGAGAGGGATTGTTGGTGAGAATTTTCTCTATAATATAACGTGAATCAGAATTTCTGAGTGTTTTGAGAGTATTACATCAATATGTTTAACAATAGCCGCAGGTAAATGAACAAACAGTAATTGTTTACTGCATCCTGACAATGTCCTTGCTTACAGTACTCTTCACATTCAACATTGTAGTATCATTAATTCATTGAAAAAATGACAGCCACAGACCCTCAATAACGTAATTATTCCCCTGATTGTTGATAAAAGTATTATTTTTTATAATTTAAAATTATCTTAATTATAGTTTTATTTCAAATAGATTCTGAAAGAATCACAACTGCAAAAAAATGTATTTAAAAGAAAAGAGCGTTTGCGAGGCAATTACAAAAAATCTCTAAAATGACTTACAATATCTATTAAATTTTTAAAATAATGTAAACACAAAATACGTGAATTGTAATTATTAGACTTTTAATTTCACAAGTGATATTAAAATTTAAGTGAAATTATAAATGGGTCCAACAATTATTGATTCTGATTCTCAAAGTTCTGAATCTGGCTTTAATCCAGAACAAAAATAAGAAAATCTATCTAAATCTAGTTTATTCATTATCTACAGATTTTAGTTTATTCATTATCTACAGATCTTAGTACATTCATTATCTACAGATCTTAGTTTATTCATTATCTACGGATCTTAGTTTATTCATTATTTACAGATCTTAGTTCATGCATTATCTATGTATCTTAATTTATTTATTAACTACAGATCTTAGTTTATTCATTATCTAACAGATCTTAGTTTATTTATTATCTACAGATCTTAGTTCATTCATTATCTATGTATCTCTTAGTTTATTCATTATTTAAAGATCTTAGTTTATTCATTATCTACAGATCTTAGTTTATTCATTATCTACGGATCTTAGTTTATTTATTATCTACAGATCTTAGTTCATTCATTATCTAGAGATCTTAGTTTATTCATTATCTACAGATCTTAGTTTATTTATTATCTACAGATCTTAGTTCATCCATTATCTAGAGATCTTAGTTTATTCATTATCTACAGATCGTAGTTTATTTATTATCTACAGATCTTAGTTAATTCATTATCTATGTATCTTAGTTTATTCATTATCTACAGATCTTAGTTTATTCATTATCTACAGATCTTAGATTATTCATTATCTACAGATCTTAGTTCATTCATTATCTATGTATCTTAATTTATTTATTATCTACAGATCTTAGTTCATTCATTATCTATGTATCTCTTAGTTTATTTATTATCTACAGATCTTAGTTCATTCATTATCTACAGATCTTAGTTTATTCATTATCTACAGATCTTAGTTTATTCATCATCTACAGATCTTAGTTTATTCATTATCTACAGATCTTAGTTTATTCATCATCTACAGATCTTAGTTTATTCATCATCTACAGATCTTAGTTTATTCATTATCTACAGATCTTAGTTTATTCATCATCTACAGATCTTAGTTTATTCATTATCTACAGATCTTAGTTTATTCATTATCTACAGATCTTAGTTTATTCATTATCTACAGATCTTAGTTTATTCATCATCTACAGATCTTAGTTTATTCATTATCTACATATCTTAGTTTATTCATTATCTACAGATCTTAGTTTATTCATTATCTACAGATCTTAGTTTATTCATTATCTACAGATCTTAGATTATTCATTATCTACAGATCTTAGTTTATTCATTATCTACAGATCTTAGTTTATTCATTATCTACAGATCTTAGTTTATTCATTATCTACAGATCTTAGTTTATTCATCATCTACAGATCTTAGTTTATTCATTATCTACAGATCTTAGTTTATTCATCATCTACATATCTTAGTTTATTCATCATCTACAGATCTTAGTTTATTCATTATCTACAGATCTTAGTTTATTCATCATCTACATATCTTAGTTTATTCATTATCTACAGATCTTAGTTTATTCATTATCTACATATCTTAGTTTATTCATTATCTACAGATCTTAGTTTATTCATTATCTACAGATCTTAGTTTATTCATCATCTACAGATCTTAGTTTATTCATTATCTACAGATCTTAGTTTATTTATTATCTACAGATCTTAGTTCATTCATTATCTAGAGATCTTAGTTTATTCATTATCTACAGATCTTAGTTTATTTATTATCTACAGATCTTAGTTAATTCATTATCTATGTATCTTAGTTTATTCATTATCTACAGATCTTAGTTTATTCATTATCTACAGATCTTAAATTATTCATTATCTACAGATCTTAGTTCATTCATTATCTATGTATCTTAATTTATTTATTATCTACAGATCTTAGTTCATTCATTATCTATGGTATCTCTTAGTTTATTTATTATCTACAGATCTTAGTTCATTCATTATCTACAGATCTTAGTTTATTCATTATCTACAGATCTTAGTTTATTCATCATCTACAGATCTTAGTTTATTCATCATCTACAGATCTTACAACTGTCCTACTTACGGCAAATAAAAGCCAAAGTTTTACAAATCACTGATAATATCATTGATTAGAATATAAAAAAGACAATCTCAACAACAATAACATCACCTACAACAAGGTTAATAAATCAGTGTTTTGTAAATTTAGTATTATTTGGCACAATTCTTCACCACCAACTTTAAAAAGCCATGTGTCAAGTTCGCCCTTATATTTCACATTGTTGGGGAACACTAAGGGGTGTAAATGATCGAATGTGATATATATTAATGAAATTATGTTAATTTCTTTTCCTTTTGTCACTGATAGCATCAGCCCACTGTAATTATTTTGTTTTGTGAATTTGTTAAGACATTTTAAAAAGGTATAACAGAAACAATTTATAAGGCTTGAAGTCGAGATTGTTTAAAAAGTATTAAACGAAGAGGTGTATTTTAGCGAATGAGGAAGAGAGTTTAAAACAACTACATAAAAATAATGACAAAATATTCTTTTGAGTTTTCAAAATCTGTCTCAATTAATTTATGAGGGTAAAGGTTGATATAGAAAATTATTAATATTATACAGAGAACCTGTATTAGGCAAGTAAGAGGTAAGATTTTGGCTAGATTGTCTATAATTACTGAGCTCGTTCTAGCTCCGGGAGTCTGCGTTAAGGACAACAATTTCGCAAATGACCACATCAAACTCTACAAAGACCTTATGAGAGATGATGTGGAAAAAGAGCTCAGGACTAAACGCCGGTGGCGGAATAAGCAGCGGGCATGGCGAAGGCAACGACGCAGAGAAGCGGAAGCAGCCTCTCTAGAATAAGCTATTCTCTGTATTTAAATAAATTGTATTTTTTCTCATTCATTCTAAATTTGTATTGTTTTCTTTGTGTAAAAATTCTTTGAAAATAAATTTGATAAGCCATTGATTTTACTTGTAAAAGAAATAAACTTTTATAAACACATGTATTAAATTTAAAAATACAATTTAAATCTACATATAACTGAGGAATGAAAAAAAATTTTTTTATTACCTGGAATGGGCGAGCATGAAATTGAGGAGTTTGAATCATGTCGTTCAGCAAGTCCAATGGATCTTCTGGGTTAAAGGTGGGTAAATTTTGTTCGGAAGAAGTAGGTGACGTTGCCTCAGGTTCCTTCTCCGTACCCTCACCCTTACCAACCTCGTTACTGATGTCCTCAGCCTCCGGCAGCTGTTTAGATAATTTAAAACATTACATTTTTGTCTTGTTTAGTGAAATTTTGTTGTATAATAGTTTTATGGAAAAACATATAATATTACTATTACATCTTTGAGTTACTAGTTTTTCACTAAAAACACTTGAACATATATTAGTATATTACAATTGCCTATAGTATGACCTCCTTTTTTGATTATTGAGGATGGACACATCTCTTGAAATGCATGCCTTAAATAATCACGGCTACATCTCCTGAAATGCCTGTCCTTAAATAACCACAGACACATCTCCTGAAATGCTCCTCAAATAATCAAAAAAAGGAAATCCTACTATAAGCGATTGTAACATACTAATATATAATAACTTTCACATACTAATATATAATAGTTGGAGCAACTGTGTTGCAATTTTTTATTAAAAATAAATAAAACCTTATAAGCCACATCATAAACTAAGTCTTAAACTTAGGATATAAATAAAAAGTTCTTATGCAAGACAAAAATAAAAAGGTTTTTGTGGTTTGAAAGATTTTATTTATTTATAATATACTCATAAATAAATAAAACCTCTATAGGTATTTTATTGTAAATTACTTCTGTGAATGATTGCTATGCAATCGAAATGTACATAAGGTTTTAAATCAAAGGAATAAGTCATTTGTGGTACAGAGGTTTTATTTATTTATGATATACATTACGCCACAGTTGTTTTATATAGTTATACTCATTTAGGTTCAAGTGTTTTTATTGAAAATATACATATTACTATATACCTACTATACACAAATATAGTAGGTCCTACACCCAAGGACACATATTTTAAAAATAAATAAAGTGAACAAGAAAGTTAACAATAATTGTGTGGAAAAATAGATTTTATACATTTAAAGATTTTGAATAGCATGTCAAAGATTTAGGAAAGAGCCAAAAAAAGACCAGAACAAAAGTTGTGTAATTATTTCAAAAATGAATTTTTTTACCTAAACCTATAATTTTAGCGATAAAAACAAAGAATTATCTCAAACATAAATGGAAATCTGTCTGGCACATATAGGGGTAAAATAACCTGCAATGTTAAATAAACCAAGTGTTAGGAAAGAAACCGACTGTTGTCAAAGAAAATGTCTTGGGTGGTAAAATATATCTGTCTTTTTACAACTATAAATGTGTTGTCAGGTATGATATGTACATAACAACAAGGTACCTATAGTGGGCTATCGTATCAAAGCTACTGTCTCGAACACCAACAGCAGAGTTAGTCTCCTGCTCAGAAGAGATTGTGTGAATCTCGTCACAGAATTGTGAAGATCAATGATTGGTGCAACGATATGTACATACAGAGCAACAAGGTACCTACAGTGGGCTATCGTATCAAAGCTACAGCAACAGAGTTAGTCTCCTGCTTGGAAGAGATTGTGTGAATCTAGTCACAGAATTGTAAAGAACAATGATTGGTACAATGATATGTACATAGCAACAAGGTACCTTCAGTGGGCTATCGTATCAAAGCTACTGTCTCTAGCTACACCAACAGAGTTAGTTTCCTACTCGGAAAAGATTGTGTGAACCTATTCACAGAATAGCAAAGGTCATTGAATGGTACAACGATATGTACATAGCAACAAGGTACCTACAGTGGGCTATCGTATCAAAGCTACTGTCTCTAGCTACACCAACAGAGTTAGTTTCCTACTCGGAAAAGATTGTGTGAACCTATTCACAGAATAATAAAGGTCATGGAATGGTACAACGATATGTACATAGCAACAAGGTACCTACAGTGGGCTATCATATCAAAGCTACTGTCTCCAACTACACCAACAGAGTTAGTCTCCTGCTAGGAAGAGATTGTGTGAATCTATTCACAGAATAGTAAAGGTCACGGAATGGTACAACGATATGTACATAGCGACAAGGAACCTATAGTGGGCTATCGTATCAAAGCTACTGTCTCTAGCTACAGCAACAGAGTTAGTCTTCTGCTAGGAAGAGATTGTGTGAATCTACTCACAGAATTGTAAATTTCATGGAATGGTACAACGATATGTACATAGCGACAAGGAAGCTATAGTGGGCTATCGTATCAAAGCTACAGCAACAGAGTTAGTCTCCTGCTAGGAAGAGATTGTGTGAATCTACTCACAGAATTGTAAAGATAAGACTGAACAACAAACAACAAAATTCAACACAACTATTGTTGCATGGTATGATAAAAGTTTCCTTTACACATGGAACTTTCATTGACAAACCAGAAATTCGTCTTGGATAGTGCTCTAACAAGAAGAGCTACGACTCTGTGTATTTTTAAACAGTAAATGCAAATGTTCAGTGGTAATGATATACATCCCTAAGGCAATAAACTACATTACTATTATGGTGGTCCAAGCGGGTTACTGGAGACACTGAATTGGTGAGTTTTTTAGGCAAAAAATCACTGAATAATATGTTGGAAAATTTATCTACAACATATATAACTTTTAGTTCGTTAATGGTTTTAACTTTATAGGCGTGCCAGCAGTTTTTGGGTAGCAATAAGAAATTTTAAAATAAAGAAAAATGTGGATTCTGTCATTGGAATAACTTGGAGAATATTACAATAAAAATTAGGATAAATTCTAGAGTTTTTACAATAATTCATCATTAGAAATTTTAAGTGAGGCTAAATATTTAAACATTCAAGTTCAACTTTTATTACAACAATTTTGTTTTTAATACTTTCTTTTTGAGAATTTGAGCAAAGTTTGAGATGCAGTAGACACAGTTTACTTGAGTTGAAATATATTAATTTTATAATTAGAAATTTACACAATTAAAAAAAGTGAACTATTTCATTTGAAGACAAACAGAATCAACATCTAATTTCAAAGTTTAAATGTTTTAAAACATAACATGTTTTAAAACAATTATATTTTTTAATCAAATTAACCGAAATGGAGATAAGGGGTTATTATTTTGCTTACGAGTAAAGTTGGGACACAAATTTTACCCCTATCCTAGACAATATTCACATAACTGATAATAGTATTTTATTAAAACTTTATAGCATTCAGATTTTATTAAATTTACTTCTTGTGGATCATTCTTTTGTGTTACACAAGATTAAGTTTATTTTCTAATTTTATCATTAATAATGCATCATTAATAATATTGAAAGTTTCTGTTAACTTATGAAAAACATCTCAAATTTTAAAAATAGTCAAGACAAAATAAATTATAATTCAACATTAAATAATTTTAATGTGAGTTTTCAAATTTTCAAAAAAGTGACACTCACAGTTTTAAAATAAATACCGAGCACATATCTATTATATATTTGAAAAATAATTTAATAAATACTTTAATGACACAGAAAACTAATACATTAGCAATTCATAAGTTAACGAAAATATATTTTTACAAAATTAAAAAAGCTGAAACCAATAAATAATAATTTTTTAAAACCATTTTCATTTAAAGCTTTTACTGAAGAAAATTAATCAATAATAGCATTGCTAAAAAATATAAGTAATTATGATTTGAATAGTATTTACAGCTTTTAATAATTCAGGTTTCAAATAGCTGTAGTGGTGACAAATTATATTTGAAATGTTGAAAATAAATGATAATGTCCGTATAAACAAGTTCAGCTAATTTGTACATGTCTGAATATGGTCGATTGTTCAATATATTAACTTCTTTTAAACATTTAATAAAACAAAAAAAGTATAGCATTCTAAGTAACAGTGATAGTCACCTCAAAAGTATCTTCATTCAGGCGAACAAGCTGAAAGGCTTCTTCCAGAGAGAAGTTAGGCTGTTGCAGCAAGGAAGACGGAGGTTCGTCAATGGACAGCTCGGTCCCATTTAAGTCCTTCTTTAGCACATATTCACCTAGGCAAAGAAGATGGTTTGTGTATAGCCTGTGTATAACTGTGTATAGCATGTGTATGGCCTGTGTATGGCATGTGTATAGCCTGTGTATGGCCTGTGTATGGCATGTGTATAGCCTGTGTATGGCATGTGTATAGCCTGTGTATGGCATGTGTATAGCATGTGTATAGCCTATGTATAGCCTGTGTATGGCATGTGTATAGCCTGTGTATAGCCTGTGTATAGCATGTGTATAGCCTGTGTATGGCATATGTATAGCCTGTGTATAGCATGTGTATGGCATGTGTATGGCCTGTGTATGGCATGTGTATAGCCTGTGTATGGCATGTGTATAGCATGTGTATAGCCTGTGTATGGCATGTGTATAGCATGTCTATAGCATGTGTATAGCCTGTGTATGGCATGTGTATTTATCAGCAACCATTAGAATACTTTTAGACCATGATCTGTAATTATAGGTATTGGCCAGACACGTCTCATTTTTTATATGAACTTTCATCAAATATGACTATCAAACAAGTGACGGTCAAACGTTAAACATGTATTAAGTAAATGCAATACAAAAGTGTATTAAATAAGTGCGTTACAAAGTGTATTATTTAAATGCAATATACAAGTGTATTAAATAAATGCAATTGAAAATTGTATTATATAAATGCAATACAAAAGCGTACTAAATAAGTTCAATACAAAGTGTATTATATAAATGCAATAGAAAAGTGTATTAAATTAACATTTGTAACTAACATTACAAATATAATTTTCTAAATTAATTATTGTAATACAAACATACCCTCCTGTTGAAGCATACTAAGTTACCAAGTACTTCTTCAGGAACCGACACACGAAACCACGTTTTATTATTTTACAGCTTTATTATAACTAATTAGAATCACATTAGGATAGGTTTTGTTATAAAACAGATCAATTTTTTTACTAACCAAAAATAACATAGCAATCCCTTTCTGAATTGAAAAAAAATACTCCTCAGTTTTACATTAGCATACATATATTGAGACATGTCTAGCCTCATATTGGTTACCTGGTAACCTTGATTTTGTTTATCCATTTGTGCCGGACTCTTAACTAAACAAGATAAGTAATTAAAATTTCTTCTTAATTTAAATACATTTTAATTTCAAAGAGTACTCAAATCAACATTACAAAATGTTTAGTCTATAAGACAGTTAATAACTCGGCCTCTGTTACAGCAATTTCTCATAGGTAGATGTTTAACTCATTCTGGCTCCTGTATATAGCAGTTTGGTAGAGTACTAATATAGTGCTCTGTTTTATAAAGAAATTTCCAGTTTGTACAGTTTCAAGTATATTGATGAATTTCTGTGAGCTTTTTCCACCAAACTCAACCCATATAAATAGAAACTGAGGGTTAACTAGGAACTAATGTGGGAGGTTGAAAAGTAATGCTAACCAAATAACCTTCCATGAATACTTTATCCTCCGGAATCTAACCTTTCCCTCTTAAACCGTCCTAACTATAGGCCTATATAATGACTTCATTATTATTGTTAATATAAGGCAAGTGAATGGTCTAGTGGGAAGAGTACTTCACTACTCATCTAAAATGTTTGGGTTCGATTCCCGGCAACGAAAAAAATTGTTGTATACTTTTTCAGCCCTAGCTCGACTTAACCAATAAAAATTAAAAACTGGCCATTACCTAGAAAGTAATGGGACGTTGAAGCATAGTGCTAGCCCCATTACCTTCCTTAAATGCTGTAGGGCCCCAGTAAGGCACCTCTAGCCCCTGTCTTCTAATCCTTTATTGTTTACACGTGTTTGTATTATCTTGGCAATAAAACCACTACTTACTGATTTATTCAGCAGACGTCTAGGTCAGCGCATTTATCAATGCTGTAAATTACTGACAAGAAAGTTGCTCAGGTGTATTGTGTTGGTGTGAGTCTGTGGAGTGTTATTGTTCATAGAATAGTTGTTAATTATGTGCTCAAATATAGTGATTGATTGGGATTCTGTTTTGTCATTTAGAATGTGTTGTGGATAGTATTTATGGTGTTTATATATTTCATAGTTTTCTACTGTGTTAAGGTTTTTGCTTTTGTTGATGTAATGTAGGATTTTTAGATTGCTGTCTATGTCAGTCTGTGAGTGTAATGTGTTTTGTACGTGTATGGCAAAATTTGATGTGGGTTGTGTCTTTTTTATCTGTTTTACTTGTTCTTCGTATCTTGTGGTAAAAGTTCTCCCTGTTTGTCCTATGTAAAAGCTGGGACAGTCATTGCATGTAATCTTGTATACTCCTGCCCTGTCATGTTTATCCTGGTGTGTTTTTGAACTGTGCTGGATGTTGTGAATGCTACTTTGTATTTAAGTTTGCGGAACGTGGAAGCTATTTTCTGTGAAGTGTTGTCGTGATATGTAAGTGTTATATATTTTTGTGTGTTACTGTTTTTTGTTATGTTATGTGTACGTTGCTTTTTGTGCATTATGTTGTCTATCAATGTGTGTTTATATCCATTTTTTGGGCTATGTGTTTTATTGTGTTTAGTGTGTTATTTTGTCTTCATTGCTCATGGGTATGTTTAGTAATCTGTGTATCATGGAATGGAGGGCAGCATGTTTGTGTTGTGTGGGTATAACATGTGAATATACATGTTGTGTATAACATTTTTAGTATTTTCAAGTGTTTTTAAGCCAAATATTGTTGTTCCCTTTATAGTAAAATCTTCAAAGGTCTTGGCACTTTTATTATGGACCTACCCAGGTTAAAATAGAAAGAAACCTTATAATGCTTTTGGGGGTGGATTTACCGCCTCAATGCTGTCCTGCCCCGAATACAAATTTTGCGTAGAACCGAATCGGTCCGATGGTCAAAATATTCCATCGATTAAAAAACGTGTGTAGGTGGCTTGTGACTTTTTAAATCACTTTTCTTCTTATTTATAATGTATTATTAGGTAAAATATGTGAATAATAGGTTGATGAAAAGTTGTCAAATTTTACCAACATTTTCTTTCAAATTTGTCATTCTATTTTCAGAGCTTTAGACAGTAAATGTTATAGTGAACCAGTTAAAATAAATAATTCCTTACATTTTTATAACATGGTTATATTACAGAAGGTAGAGTCTTAATAAGACTGGGCGGAAAGCAGTTACTGCCACTAGAGAATCTACAAATTTAACAAGAGCTTAATGATCAAGACTTTTATAAAAATGTTTCCAGGGAGGTAGATAATTTTCCCGCTTTTGGTCGTACAATTATCCACAAATTCACCCCGGAAGGATAAGTAAGCATTGTAAAGCATTTCTCCCTCAAAGAAAAAAGCAAGAATATAACTTAGCACTGAAACCCCAACAATGACAAATGTGAGAAACAATGAAAATATTGGAAAGAGGCCCAACGTAACAAAAATAATAGCAAATAATGCAAGTTACTTCATATTAAACCCTTATGTACATTTTCTATGACCTCATTGTCAGAGAGTCTTATTTACAATATTACAATCTAGTAAACAAAAATTTACAAACTAGAGTGACCTGGAATGACCCTATGATGATGATGACATGGTCATCAAAATGTACATAAGGGTTTAATCTCAGGTAACTTGTAGTATCAGCTATTATTGGGGTTGTTTCCAATATTTTCATTGTAATATATTGTACCACTGTGCTCTTGATATTGTATACAGCTGTATGAAAACTAATGGAAAATCTAAAACCTTTTATTAAGTTAGAAATAATGCTATAATCAACATTCTAAATTAGAAAAACCATTGGCACTATCTTAAAAGGATAAAAATGAATAAACGATATATTTGTCTACACAATCATGGAATATTTTAAACTGGAAGACTAATAGACCAATTTTATTTCCATCAATTTTATTTTAATTAATAATAATGAAGGAGAGAGAAAACATTGCAATTATTCAAGAACATTTGTAACCATTACAGACATTGTAGAAAATAAAGATCAAGAGTAGAACAATGAGCCCAATAAAAGCAGCAAAAACATAGTGTAACGCTGTGCTATAATCTGATGGTGGGACACCAGTCTTGTCTGATGAAGAGAAATTTGATTTGAGAACAAAAATTCATTTCTACACAAAGTGATTCTTGTGATTTGATGATTTTTTTAAAAAATTGATAACAATCACAAAGAATTTATTAAAGACCACACGGAACGGCACTTCCAGATTAATTAAAGTATTACAATGGAAATATTGGAAAGAACCCCAATAGTACAAAAATAATCAAAAATAACAAATAAAACAAGTTACTTCAGATTAAACCCTTATGTACATTTCGATAACCATGTCATCATCATCATCAGAGGGTCTTATTACAAAATTACAATCTAGCAAACAAGAAGTTACAAACCAGAGTGATACCAATTGTTCTCTATGAGGTCACTATATATAGGCGTGAGGTAGAGACCGCAGCGGCGACCGCAGAGAACGATTGGTATCACTCTAGTTTGTAACTTCTTGTTTGCTACATTGTAATTTTGTAATAAGACACTCTGATGATGATGACATGGTCATCAAAATGTACATAAGGGTTTAATCTTAATTAACTTGTTTTATTTGTTATATTTGTAGTATTGGGGTTATTTCCAATATTTTCATTGTAATATATTGTACCACTGTACTCTTGATATTGTGTAATTAAAGTATGTTACAGTATTTGATCAAGAACACATTGAATTAAATATTTAATAAATATGTAATAATAACTTGAATTAATATAATATAAAATTAACTTAAACATTTCTGGGACAATAATTATTACATTATTTTGCATGGCATTTAGAACAAAATATAAGTTAATAAATTTTCTCCAAAAATGTTTAGCAATTTAAGTTAAATGAAAAGCACAAGTTCCTGGTTATCTAGTTGTAAACTATAGAATTAGTTTTATCTACATAACAATAACGGTAAAAGAACGTATTTTGTATGGCAATTAGAACAAATGTTTAGTTAATGAATTTGAGGCAATAAATGTGTAGCAATTAAAGTTAAAACGAAAGCGCAAATTTCTGGTTATCAAGCTGTAAGCAGTAGAATAATTATCTACATAAAAATGATGCTAAAGAACTTAAATTGTATGGTATTTAGAACACACTTTTAGTTAATGAATTTCCTCTAATTAATATATAGCAATTAATGAAGTTTCTGGTTATCTAACGATAAGCTGTAGAACTGATTCTATATAGCAATGATGATTAAAGAACTTATTTTGCATGGCATTTAACATCAATTTTTAGTTAATGAATTTGAGGCAATAAATGTATAGCAATGAAAGTTAAATGAAAAGCATAGGTTTCTGGTTATCTAAGTGTAAGCTGTAGAAATAATTATATATATATAACAAATATAGATAAAAGAACGTATTTTGTATGGCAATTAGAACAAATGTTTATTCAATGAATTTTATCCAATAAATGTACAGTAATTTAAGGTAAATGAAAATCATAGGTTTCTGGTTATCTAAGTGTAAGCTGTAGAAATAATTTTATATATATAACAAATATAGATAAAAGAACGTATTTTGTATGGCAATTAGAACAAATGTTTATTCAATGAATTTTATCCAATAAATGTACAGTAATTTAAGGTAAATGAAAATCATAGGTTTCTGGTTATCTAAGTGTAAGCTGTAGAAATAATTTTATATATATAACAAATATAGATAAAAGAACGTATTTTGTATGGCAATTAGAACAAATGTTTATTCAATGAATTTTATACAATAAATGTACAGTAATTTAAGGTAAATGAAAATCATAGGTTTCTGGTTATCTAAGTGTAAGCTGTAGAAATAATTTTATATATATAACAAATATAGATAAAAGAACGTATTTTGTATGGCAATTAGAACAAATGTTTATTCAATGAATTTTATCCAATAAATGTACAGTAATTTAAGGTAAATGAAAATCATAGGTTTCTGGTTATCTAAGTGTAAGCTGTAGAAATAATTTTATATATATAACAAATATAGATAAAAGAACGTATTTTGTATGGCAATTAGAACAAATGTTTATTCAATGAATTTTATACAATAAATGTACAGTAATTTAAGGTAAATGAAAATCATAGGTTTCTGGTTATCTAAGTGTAAGCTGTAGAAATAATTTTATATATATAACAAATATAGATAAAAGAACGTATTTTGTATGGCAATTAGAACAAATGTTTATTCAATGAATTTTATACAATAAATGTACAGTAATTTAAGGTAAATGAAAATCATAGGTTTCTGGTTATCTAAGTGTAAGCTGTAGAAATAATTTTATATATATAACAAATATAGATAAAAGAACGTATTTTGTATGGCAATTAGAACAAATGTTTATTCAATGAATTTTATACAATAAATGTACAGTAATTTAAGGTAAATGAAAATCATAGGTTTCTGGTTATCTAAGTGTAAGCTGTAGAAATAATTTTATATATATAACAAATATAGATAAAAGAACGTATTTTGTATGGCAATTAGAACAAATGTTTATTCAATGAATTTTATACAATAAATGTACAGTAATTTAAGGTAAATGAAAATCATAGGTTTCTGGTTATCTAAGTGTAAGCTGTAGAAATAATTTTATATATATAACAAATATAGATAAAAGAACGTATTTTGTATGGCAATTAGAACAAATGTTTATTCAATGAATTTTATACAATAAATGTACAGTAATTTAAGGTAAATGAAAATCATAGGTTTCTGGTTATCTAAGTGTAAGCTGTAGAAATAATTTTATATATATAACAAATATAGATAAAAGAACGTATTTTGTATGGCAATTAGAACAAATGTTTATTCAATGAATTTTATACAATAAATGTACAGTAATTTAAGGTAAATGAAAATCATAGGTTTCTGGTTATCTAAGTGTAAGCTGTAGAAATAATTTTATATATATAACAAATATAGATAAAAGAACGTATTTTGTATGGCAATTAGAACAAATGTTTATTCAATGAATTTTATACAATAAATGTACAGTAATTTAAGGTAAATGAAAATCATAGGTTTCTGGTTATCTAAGTGTAAGCTGTAGAAATAATTTTATATATATAACAAATATAGATAAAAGAACGTATTTTGTATGGCAATTAGAACAAATGTTTATTCAATGAATTTTATACAATAAATGTACAGTAATTTAAGGTAAATGAAAATCATAGGTTTCTGGTTATCTAAGTGTAAGCTGTAGAAATAATTTTATATATATAACAAATATAGATAAAAGAACGTATTTTGTATGGCAATTAGAACAAATGTTTATTCAATGAATTTTATACAATAAATGTACAGTAATTTAAGGTAAATGAAAATCATAGGTTTCTGGTTATCTAAGTGTAAGCTGTAGAAATAATTTTATATATATAACAAATATAGATAAAAGAACGTATTTTGTATGGCAATTAGAACAAATGTTTATTCAATGAATTTTATACAATAAATGTACAGTAATTTAAGGTAAATGAAAATCATAGGTTTCTGGTTATCTAAGTGTAAGCTGTAGAAATAATTTTATATATATAACAAATATAGATAAAAGAACGTATTTTGTATGGCAATTAGAACAAATGTTTATTCAATGAATTTTATCCAATAAATGTACAGTAATTTAAGGTAAATGAAAATCATAGGTTTCTGGTTATCTAAGTGTAAGCTGTAGAAATAATTTTATATATATAACAAATATAGATAAAAGAACGTATTTTGTATGGCAATTAGAACAAATGTTTATTCAATGAATGTTATCCAATAAATGTACAGTAATTTAAGGTACATGAAAATCATAGGTTTCTGGTTATCTAAGTGTAAGCTGTAGAAATAATTTTATATATATAACAAATATAGATAAAAGAACGTATTTTGTATGGCAATTAGAACAAATGTTTATTCAATGAATTTTATCCAATAAATGTACAGTAATTTAAGGTAAATGAAAATCATAGGTTTCTGGTTATCTAAGTGTAAGCTGTAGAAATAATTTTATATATATAACAAATATAGATAAAAGAACGTATTTTGTATGGCAATTAGAACAAATGTTTATTCAATGAATTTTATCCAATAAATGTACAGTAATATAAGGTAAATGAAAATCATAGGTTTCTGGTTATCTAAGTGTAAGCTGTAGAAATAATTTTATATATATAACAAATATAGATAAAAGAACTTATTTTGTATGGCAATTAGAACAAATGTTTATTCAATGAATTTTATCCAATAAATGTACTGTAATATAAGGTAAATGAAAATCATAGGTTTCTGGTTATCTAACTGTAAGCTGTAGAAATAATTTTATATAGATATCAAATATAGATAAAAGAACGTATTTTGTATGGCAATTAGAACAAATGTTTATTCAATGAATTTTATTCAATAAATGGACTGTAATATAAGGTAAATGAAAATCATAGGTTTCTGGTTATCTAAGTGTAAGCTGTAGAAATAATTTTATATATATAACAAATATAGATAAAAGAACTTATTTTGTATGGCAATTAGAACAAATGTTTATTCAATGAATTTTATCCAATAAATGTACAGTAATTAAAGGTAAATGAAAATCATAGGTTTCTGGTTATCTAAGTGTAAGCTGTAGAAATAATTTTATATATAACAAATATAGATAAAAGAACTTATTTTGTATGGCAATTAGAACAAATGTTTATTCAATGAATTTTATCCAATAAATGTACAGTAATTAAAGGTAAATGAAAATCATAGGTTTCTGGTTATCTAAGTGTAAGCTGTAGAAATAATTTTATATATATAACAAATATGGATAAAAGAACGTATTTTGTATGGCAATTAGAACAAATGTTTATTCAATGAATTTTATCCAATAAATGTACTGTAATTTAAGGTAAATGAAAATCATAGGTTTCTGGTTATCTAAGTGTAAGCTGTAGAAATAATTTTATATATATAACAAATATAGACAAAGGAACGTATTTTGTATGGCAATTAGAACAAATGTTTATTCAATGAATTTTATCCAATAAATGTACAGTAATTTAAGGTAAATGAAAATCATAGGTTTCTGGTTATCTAAGTGTAAGCTGTAGAAATAATTTTATATATATAACAAATATAGACAAAGGAACGTATTTTGTATGGCAATTAGAACAAATGTTTATTCAATGAATTTTATCCAATAAATGTACAGTAATTTAAGGTAAATGAAAATCATAGGTTTCTGGTTATCTAAGTGTAAGCTGTAGAAATAATTTTATATATATAACAAATATAGATAAAAAAACTTATTTTGTATGGCAATTAGAACAAATGTTTATTCAATGAATTTTATCCAATAAATGTACAGTAATTTAAGGTAAATGAAAATCATAGGTTTCTGGTTATCTAAGTGTAAGCTGTAGAAATAATTTTATATATATAACAAATATAGATAAAAGAACGTATTTTGTATGGCAATTAGAACAAATGTTTATTCAATGAATGTTATCCAATAAATGTACAGTAATTTAAGGTACATGAAAATCATAGGTTTCTGGTTATCTAAGTGTAAGCTGTAGAAATAATTTTATATATATAACAAATATAGATAAAAGAACGTATTTTGTATGGCAATTAGAACAAATGTTTATTCAATGAATTTTATCCAATAAATGTACAGTAATTTAAGGTAAATGAAAATCATAGGTTTCTGGTTATCTAAGTGTAAGCTGTAGAAATAATTTTATATATATAACAAATATAGATAAAAGAACGTATTTTGTATGGCAATTAGAACAAATGTTTATTCAATGAATTTTATCCAATAAATGTACAGTAATATAAGGTAAATGAAAATCATAGGTTTCTGGTTATCTAAGTGTAAGCTGTAGAAATAATTTTATATATATAACAAATATAGATAAAAGAACTTATTTTGTATGGCAATTAGAACAAATGTTTATTCAATGAATTTTATCCAATAAATGTACTGTAATATAAGGTAAATGAAAATCATAGGTTTCTGGTTATCTAACTGTAAGCTGTAGAAATAATTTTATATAGATATCAAATATAGATAAAAGAACGTATTTTGTATGGCAATTAGAACAAATGTTTATTCAATGAATTTTATTCAATAAATGGACTGTAATATAAGGTAAATGAAAATCATAGGTTTCTGGTTATCTAAGTGTAAGCTGTAGAAATAATTTTATATATATAACAAATATAGATAAAAGAACTTATTTTGTATGGCAATTAGAACAAATGTTTATTCAATGAATTTTATCCAATAAATGTACAGTAATTAAAGGTAAATGAAAATCATAGGTTTCTGGTTATCTAAGTGTAAGCTGTAGAAATAATTTTATATATAACAAATATAGATAAAAGAACTTATTTTGTATGGCAATTAGAACAAATGTTTATTCAATGAATTTTATCCAATAAATGTACAGTAATTAAAGGTAAATGAAAATCATAGGTTTCTGGTTATCTAAGTGTAAGCTGTAGAAATAATTTTATATATATAACAAATATGGATAAAAGAACGTATTTTGTATGGCAATTAGAACAAATGTTTATTCAATGAATTTTATCCGATAAATGTACTGTAATTTAAGGTAAATGAAAATCATAGGTTTCTGGTTATCTAAGTGTAAGCTGTAGAAATAATTTTATATATATAACAAATATAGACAAAGGAACGTATTTTGTATGGCAATTAGAACAAATGTTTATTCAATGAATTTTATCCAATAAATGTACAGTAATTTAAGGTAAATGAAAATCATAGGTTTCTGGTTATCTAAGTGTAAGCTGTAGAAATAATTTTATATATATAACAAATATAGATAAAAAAACTTATTTTGTATGGCAATTAGAACAAATGTTTATTCAATGAATTTCATCCAATAAATGTACAGTAATTTAAGGTAAATGAAAATCATAGGTTTCTGGTTATCTAACTGTAAGCTGTAGAAATAATTTTATATATATAACAAATATAGACAAAGGAACGTATTTTGTATGGCAATTAGAACAAATGTTTATTCAATGAATTTTATCCAATAAATGTACAGTAATTTAAGGTAAATGAAAATCATAGGTTTCTGGTTATCTAAGTGTAAGCTGTAGAAATAATTTTATATATATAACAAATATAGACAAAGGAACGTATTTTGTATGGCAATTAGAACAAATGTTTATTCAATGAATTTTATCCAATAAATGTACAGTAATTTAAGGTAAATGAAAATCATAGGTTTCTGGTTATCTAAGTGTAAGCTGTAGAAATAATTTTATATATATAACAAATATAGATAAAAAAACTTATTTTGTATGGCAATTAGAACAAATGTTTATTCAATGAATTTTATCCAATAAATGTACAGTAATTTAAGGTAAATGAAAATCATAGGTTTCTGGTTATCTAAGTGTAAGCTGTAGAAATAATTTTATATATATAACAAATATAGATAAAAAAACTTATTTTGTATGGCAATTAGAACAAATGTTTATTCAATGAATTTTATCCAATAAATGTACAGTAATTTAAGGTAAATGAAAATCATAGGTTTCTGGTTATCTAAGTGTAAGCTGTAGAAATAATTATATATATATATATAACAAATATAGATAAAAGAACTTATTTTGTATGGCAATTAGAACAAATGTTTATTCAATGAATTTTATTAAATAAATGTACAGTAATTAAATGTAAATGAAAATCATAGGTTTCTGGTTATCTAAGTGTAAGCTGTAGAAATAATTTTATATATATAACAAATATAGATAAAAGAACTTATTTTGTATGGCAATTAGAACAAATGTTTATTCAATGAATTTTATCCAATAAATGTACTGTAATATAAGGTAAATGAAAATCATAGGTTTCTGGTTATCTAACTGTAAGCTGTAGAAATAATTTTATATATATAACAAATATAGATAAAAGAACGTATTTTGTATGGCAATTAGAACAAATGTATATTCAATGAATTTTATCCAATAAATGTACAGTAATTTAAGGTAAATGACAATCATAGGTTTCTGGTTATCTAACTGTAAGCTGTAGAAATAATTTTATATATATAACAAATATAGATAAAAGAACGTATTTTGTATGGCAATTAGAACAAATTTTTATTCAATGAATTTTATCCAATAAATGGACTGTAATATAAGGTAAATGAAAATCATAGGTTTCTGGTCATCTAAGTGTAAGCTGTAGAAATAATTTTATATATATAACAAATATAGATAAAAGAACGTATTTTGTATGGCAATTAGAACAAATGTTTATTCAATGAATTTTATCCAATAAATGTACAGTAATTAAAGGTAAATGAAAATCATAGGTTTCTGGTTATCTAAGTGTAAGCTGTAGAAATAATTTTATATATATAACAAATATAGATAAAAGAACTTATTTTGTATGGCAATTAGAACAAATGTTTATTCAATGAATTTTATCCAATAAATGTACAGTAATTAAAGGTAAATGAAAATCATAGGTTTCTGGTTATCTAAGTGTAAGCTGTAGAAATAATTTTATATATATAACAAATATAGATAAAAGAACTTATTTTGTATGGCAATTAGAACAAATGTTTATTCAATGAATTTTATCCAATAAATGTACTGTAATTTAAGGTAAATGAAAATCATAGGTTTCTGGTTATCTAAGTGTAAGCTGTAGAAATAATTTTATATATATAACAAATATAGATAAAAGAACTTATTTTGTATGGCAATTAGAACAAATGTTTATTCAATGAATTTTATCCAATAAATGTACTGTAATTTAAGGTAAATGAAAATCATAGGTTTCTGGTTATCTAAGTGTAAGCTGTAGAAATAATTTTATATATATATATATAACAAATATAGATAAAAGAACTTATTTTGTATGGCAATTAGAACAAATGTTTATTCAATGAATTTTATTAAATAAATGTACAGTAATTAAAGGTAAATGAAAATCATAGGTTTCTGGTTATCTAAGTGTAAGCTGTAGAAATAATTTTATATATATATATAACAAATATAGATAAAAGAACTTATTTTGTATGGCAATTAGAACAAATGTTTATTCAATGAATTTTATCCAATAAATGTACAGTAATTAAAGGTAAATGAAAATCATAGGTTTCTGGTTATCTAAGTGTAAGCTGTAGAAATAATTTTATATATATAACAAATATAGATAAAAGAACTTATTTTGTATGGCAATTAGAACAAATGTTTATTCAATGAATTTTATCCAATAAATGTACTGTAATTTAAGGTAAATGAAAATCATAGGTTTCTGGTTATCTAAGTGTAAGCTGTAGAAATAATTTTATATATATAACAAATATAGATAAAAGAACTTATTTTGTATGGCAATTAGAACAAATGTTTATTCAATGAATTTTATCCAATAAATGTACTGTAATTTAAGGTAAATGAAAATCATAGGTTTCTGGTTATCTAAGTGTAAGCTGTAGAAATAATTTTATATATATATATAACAAATATAGATAATAGAACTTATTTTGTATGGCAATTAGAACAAATGTTTATTCAATGAATTTTATTAAATAAATGTACAGTAATTAAAGGTAAATGAAAATCATAGGTTTCTGGTTATCTAAGTGTAAGCTGTAGAAATAATTTTATATATATAACAAATATAGACAAAGGAACGTATTTTGTATGGCAATTAGAACAAATGTTTATTCAATGAATTTTATCCAATAAATGTACTGTAATATAAGGTAAATGAAAATCATAGGTTTCTGGTTATCTAACTGTAAGCTGTAGAAATAATTTTATATATATAACAAATATAGATAAAAGAACGTATTTTGTATGGCAATTAGAACAAATGTATATTCAATGAATTTTATCCAATAAATGTACAGTAATTTAAGGTAAATGACAATCATAGGTTTCTGGTTATCTAACTGTAAGCTGTAGAAATAATTTTATATATATAACAAATATAGATAAAAGAACGTATTTTGTATGGCAATTAGAACAAATTTTTATTCAATGAATTTTATCCAATAAATGGACTGTAATATAAGGTAAATGAAAATCATAGGTTTCTGGTCATCTAAGTGTAAGCTGTAGAAATAATTTTATATATATAACAAATATAGATAAAAGAACGTATTTTGTATGGCAATTAGAACAAATGTTTATTCAATGAATTTTATCCAATAAATGTACAGTAATTAAAGGTAAATGAAAATCATAGGTTTCTGGTTATCTAAGTGTAAGCTGTAGAAATAATTTTATATATATAACAAATATAGATAAAAGAACTTATTTTGTATGGCAATTAGAACAAATGTTTATTCAATGAATTTTATCCAATAAATGTACAGTAATTAAAGGTAAATGAAAATCATAGGTTTCTGGTTATCTAAGTGTAAGCTGTAGAAATAATTTTATATATATAACAAATATAGATAAAAGAACTTATTTTGTATGGCAATTAGAACAAATGTTTATTCAATGAATTTTATCCAATAAATGTACTGTAATTTAAGGTAAATGAAAATCATAGGTTTCTGGTTATCTAAGTGTAAGCTGTAGAAATAATTTTATATATATAACAAATATAGATAAAAGAACTTATTTTGTATGGCAATTAGAACAAATGTTTATTCAATGAATTTTATCCAATAAATGTACTGTAATTTAAGGTAAATGAAAATCATAGGTTTCTGGTTATCTAAGTGTAAGCTGTAGAAATAATTTTATATATATATATATAACAAATATAGATAAAAGAACTTATTTTGTATGGCAATTAGAACAAATGTTTATTCAATGAATTTTATTAAATAAATGTACAGTAATTAAAGGTAAATGAAAATCATAGGTTTCTGGTTATCTAAGTGTAAGCTGTAGAAATAATTTTATATATATAACAAATATAGATAAAAGAACTTATTTTGTATGGCAATTAGAACAAATGTTTATTCAATGAATTTTATCCAATAAATGTACTGTAATTTAAGGTAAATGAAAATCATAGGTTTCTGGTTATCTAAGTGTAAGCTGTAGAAATAATTTTATATATATAACAAATATAGATAAAAGAACTTATTTTGTATGGCAATTAGAACAAATGTTTATTCAATGAATTTTATCCAATAAATGTACAGTAATTAAAGGTAAATGAAAATCATAGGTTTCTGGTTATCTAAGTGTAAGCTGTAGAAATAATTTTATATATATATATAACAAATATAGATAAAAGAACTTATTTTGTATGGCAATTAGAACAAATGTTTATTCAATGAATTTTAATTAATAAATGTACTGTAATTTAAGATAAATGAAAATCATAGGTTTCTGGTTATCTAAGTGTAAGCTGTAGAAATAATTTTATATATATAACAAATATAGATAAAAGAACTTATTTTGTATGGCAATTAGAACAAATGTTTATTCAATGAATTTTATCCAATAAATGTACTGTAATTTAAGGTAAATGAAAATCATAGGTTTCTGGTTATCTAAGTGTAAGCTGTAGAAATAATTATATATATATATATATAACAAATATAGATAAAAGAACTTATTTTGTATGGCAATTAGAACAAATGTTTATTCAATGAATTTTATTAAATAAATGTACAGTAATTAAAGGTAAATGAAAATCATAGGTTTCTGGTTATCTAAGTGTAAGCTGTAGAATTAATTTTATATATATATATATATATATATATATATATATATATATCAAATATAGATAAAAGAACGTATTTTGTATGGCAATTAGAACAAATGTTTAGTTATTAAATTTTCTTCAATAAATGTATAGTAATTAGTGAAGTTTCTGGTTATCTGACGGTAAGCTGTAGAACTGATTCTATATAGCAATGATGATACAAAAGAACTTATTTTGCATGGCATTTAGAACAAATTTTTAGTCAATTAATTTTCACTAATAAATGATGATAAAAGAACTTATTTTTCATGGCATTCAGAACAAATTTTAAGTTAATGATTTTTCTCCAATAAATGTATAGCAATTAAAGGTAAATGTAAAGCATACATTCCTGGTTATCTAGGTGTAAGCTGTAGAATTAATTTTATCTATATAACAATGATGATAAAAAAACTTATTTTGTATGGCATTTAAAACAAATTTTTAGTTAATTAATTTTCTCTAATAAATGTGTAGTAATTAATGTTAAATAAAAAGCGCAAATTTCTGGTTATCTAATTGTAAGTTGTTGAATTAATTCTGCTCTGTGGCGATCTTATTTGTATTATCTGTATTGTTTTAGTGTGTTGAGATGTTGTCCTTTTTGTTGATAAGATTTCTACATTATGGTAAATGTCTGTGTGTTTGTATATTTATGTCCTGTTTCTTTTATGTGGAGTTGGTGTTCTGTTTGTGTTCCTTGACTCTTTGTTTAAAGCTGCAACCTGTTTGTCCAATGTAGAATTTATTGCACTTGTTGCAGTTTAATTTGTATACGCCTGGTGCTTGAGTTTATCTTTGTTGTTGGTGTCGTATTGTATTTTGTATTGTAAATTTTGTATGCTATTTTGTATCCTGCTTTTTGAAATTTGTGGGCTATTTCACTTGATGTTCTGTTTATGAATGATATTGTGATGTATTTGTTTTCCTTCTATGTAGTGTTAATTTTAGTGTTTTTCTGTATATTGTGCCATAGTGTGTCTCTTATTGTGGTGTTGTATCCATTTTTGTATGATTTAATGGTGTCTAGTTCTTTGTTTATGTTTTCTGTGATCATTGGAACTTCTTTAAGTGTATGGGGCATGGATCTAAAGGCAGCGTGTTTGTGATGGATAGAGTGGTTTGAGGTGTTGAGGATAAGTGTGTATGTCATTGTGGATTTCCTGTAAATGTTGAAGCTGTGTTTTTGTATGTGACTTTTTGTTATGGGGGTCAAGGAAGTTTAGGGATCAGTTGGTTTCAATCTCTGAGTTGAACTGGAGTTTTGTGTGTATTTTATTAGTGTAGGTGAGGAGTTTTTCACATATATATATATATATATTTAAGTGTATATATTTTTAAGTGTGTACGTGTAATGCACTTATCAATAAGAAATAACTTAAAAGTAATCCAAATTTGATTTATCCATTAATGGAATAATATTTAAAACCCAAAGACATCCAACGAAAGCTATTACGTTTAGAAGAAATATATTAGAGTTTGTTCAGTAGATGAAGTACTAATATGGAAAATTTAATTTACAAGTTGACTAAATATCTTCTATTGTCGTTCGTATTACCTTACACCTAAATTTCACTTTCAAAATATAATCTTTTTTAATGTGATTTAAATTTATATATGTTTGAGTACAGTTTTCTAGCATTGCTAACGATTCAATACTCTCCTTTGTTCATCCATTTCAGAGTAACTCCATTTTCAACACTTAAATCGTCCTCGGCAGAAAATTGTACTCAAACATATAGAAATATTCCTAACAGAAATTAAGATAAGTATACTAATAATTTCATGGTTTAATTTAAGTTTATTTAAAAAATTTTATTTTCCAGTCAGCCCCTTGGTCCCTCCCTTCAGAACACCACTGGTAATACAATGTTACCAGAAGACAGACCCAGAAGTAAGATGGATAATCCAAAACAATATTAGAAGACTTGAAGTTGGTAAAAATCATACAAAATTAATAGCATCGACATTTTGTAAGTCTAAGCCTTTGTTACATATTTACATCCCTCTGATATCAAAACATATTACTAAAACAATAAACACAACAAATCTTTGGGTGCAGAAAATAAATTTAAACTGAACCAAGCAAGATAAATAATAAGAAATATGTGATTGTAAAAAATAATAGAAAACAAATGACATACTTAAAAAAACAATTAGATATGACATTCTTTCTACAATTTTTTTAGAGAGATAAATATGAAATGTAGACCGAATTGTAGATTAGGCTTAAAAGGCACGATAACGCCATTAGGCCTACAAAATTGTCTGATAAATTCTCAAAACAGAATATAAAACAACCGTTTCAAATAGATTTTTAAATGTTCAAGTTTTATTTGCGGTAAGGACGTTTTATTTATTAAAATTAAAAAATGCTTGTGGTATTACTAGAAAGGAAAGCGATATTTTATTCATATCTGACACATAAATATATTTTAAAACTCAAAGCTTTGCAGATGTTTCAATTGTTACCCCCTCTCTCAAGATTTTAGATCAAAAATGATATGAAATCAAGGAGTTGAGTTCCATATTGTGACAAAACAATATAACATTAGGGAAAAATACAAATTCTGACAAAAATCGGGTCTTGAATTTTCACCTCCAATCACTTGCAAATGTTATTAGGTAGGACAGAATAAAAACTGTAATAAAATCTGTATTGCAAGCATATAATGTTTGCAAAAGTAAATCAAAGGAAACGTATTTCAAACGTTGGTTGGTAATTATTTGCATGAAAGAGTTAATGAATAAGTTACACCATGTTAAAAAGATAAAAATCATAGGTAGTTATGGAAAACAGGAAAAATTAAATTTACATTAAAGATAAACCATTCTATTACCAGTAAGTATCAATCTCTTGATTTACATACATTTGTCTAAAACTATCAAAATAAATAGCAAGGTAGATTTACTTTGATGTATCTACAGACTTATTTTACTTTAAAAAAACGTATAAGAAAAATTTTGAATGGTGAATAATAAAATTTAAACAGGAAAAAAGATACTACGAGGTATCTTAGAGGTACTACTAAGAGATACGGAAGAGGGTATAGCCTTTAAACTGATTACGTGAAAGTAGAGTAAGAGGGATGAGTTGGATTGGAGCAAATACAAATTTAGAGTAGCGAGGCAACTTATGCACATTTATTTACTTAAATCTTGCAATTTTTGGTGTTACTTTTATCGCTTTATAAATTATTCTTTTATTTATCATGAGTTTCTTTTTTTTCAATTTTAGTTGGAGTCGATATTTATTACTAAGCCCAACTGTGAATCTAACAGTTAAACAAAATTACAACTTATTTTAAAACTATAATTAAAAATTACTTAACTATGTGAATTCATAGGGCTTACTTGCTGACGCATTTCGAAACAATCGTTCTTTTCACGAAGCAAAGCTTCTCTTTGTAAAGGGAACGCTTGTTTCAAAATGTGTCAGCAAGCCCTACGTATTCACTTAGTTAAGTATTTTTAAATTATAGTTTAATCAGTGAATCAAGATGATTACATCAAGCAACTTAAACTGATTTCTGCTTTATTGCCCTTTTCTTCTCCCACTATGTCTGAATTTATTTACATTGCTTCCTTTATTTCTAACCTACTTTTACTAATAATCTTCTAAGACTACTACATCGCTCCTTGACTCCACTACATGAAGTTTGTGTAAAAAACGTTTCTAAAACCAACTTCCATCCCTAAAGGAACAAAGTTAATGATATAGTATATGATATTTTTTCCAAGCAGAATAACAAAAGAAATTTGCACTTATAATAAATAAAAAGATAAACCATGAAAGATATCTGATTAGAAAAGACTATCTTACACTTAAATTATACAACTTAGATTATACACTTAAATTAAAAACAACTGTGGCGTAATGTTTGCATAGCAATCATCCTTGAAGGTAATTTACAGTAAAAATACCTCTGAGGATGATTGCTATACAATTGAAGTGTACATAAGGTTTTAACAGTTTTAAGGGTGTACTTTTTACAAAATCTATGAAATATATTTCAGTTAAATTAGCCAGTTTAGCAGCACGATTTTTATACAAGACTAAATAAAGCTAAACCTCTTGTTAACATTCAGCTATCATTTGGAAATTATTTACACAAATTTTATTTTTAGTTTTACAAATGTTCTGAGCATGTACAAATAAAACAGATTTAAAAAAAATTACTTTTGAAAAAAATATTTACATAAAAACAAAATCTTCTGAACTTTTAATCTAGAAATACACATTTCTTATTTATGCATCAATACTAATTTTCTAGTCAAAGTTTAAAATGCTAGCACTTTATTCATACAAAATACTTATGGAAGCTTACATTGAAAAATACAATGTAAAAAACAGGTTATAAGATAATGTAAAGAGCATTACATTAAAATAATTACAATAACAATAAAATGCTTTAAGATGGATCTTTTTAAGAGCACAATCCTTTTTAATTTATTCATATAACAAAATAAAAATTATTTTTAAAACAACTAAACCAAGAATTATTAAATAGAATATTAAAATATATGTATGTCATTATGCATTTGAAGATAGTTTTTCAGACAGAATCGTATTCTTTAAAATAGACTGTATTTAAAAATACCCTAAAATTTTTTCAATTTGAAATTTAAATAAATAAAGTTTAAAATTTTATAGTTAATGAAAATTATGATATAGTTTCAAAATAGTAACATAAAAACTAGATCATAACCCCTAAAAACAAATAGGGACATGAGTGAACTTTTAAGTATTCCCTTTTTACAGTTAAACAGAACATTGAAAGATATATATACAGAACAATAATTTGTAATTTCATTAGAGAATACAACCAAAAGAAATAAACAGAATGCAAATAACAAAACGTTGTAAATTTGTCAGTAAAACTGGGAAACAATAAATTATCTTGAAACCTTTAAAGATCAATTTTAGTTTAAATAAAACAATTTAGCATTTAACAGAAATATAATTTGTTTTATTTATGAGATTTTTCTTATATTATTTCAAGTAAAAATTTTAATACGGTTGTGAATTAATATAATTTGTTACATGTTAAAATAATTTAATCGGTTTAGTTAATGTTTAATAGATTAATTTTTACAGTGAAAATTATTGTTTGAACAAAATTATGCAGTAGATATTTTTAATAAAAATGAAAGAACACATTTCTCATAGCAGTTGTTTTTAAACAACAATTAATTGAATAGTTTAAATTATTACAGAATTACTTTTCAAGTGTTGGGGGTTATTTCTACCTGAGAAAGTCCATTAGAGCATCCCCATGACCTTTCCCCAGCATCCAACTAATTCCAAACAATAACATCTCTCAAAGCTTAAAGTGCACTGTCATACAGTCCTCATCTTTCATCTGTTATGTATTTCTCTCCGCCCCCTTAACCCTAGAAAAGTTAAAAACACCACATACCTTAATATTTGACTTTGTTCAGAACAAAGAGCGCCTCTTGAGACGGACAATCTTCCTGCACTCACTTCAACAAATCTTTTCACTTGAACCACATGTGCTACTGTTATGGAAAACACTACCACTTGAAAAAGAAACCGTTAGACCCCAATATGTAACACTTTTCAAAGGTTTTAAAAATAACATAGAATCCATTAATATTATGTTAGGCACTGAAATAAGCCGTCAACAACACGCGGACACCTTCACTCCCCGACTGCTCACAGCACTATGATTCAACATGGCCGCCGCGTCACTTGCCACGATGGCTCCGCTTTGTAATCAGACTGCTGGGAAAAAAATACTATTGGGAATGGAGATTCAAACGCTTAATTTCCCATGATTCCCTCCACTCCCTTCCACATACTTACATTGTTGCCGAATCTCTCTTTCCTCCTCAGTCAAAGTAAAATTGAGAGCGGCAATAACGCCCCCTCCCCAAGGTTGTTGTTTTCGCCCCTGACAGCCGGTCGGAGAATTATAAATGGTGGCCAATTTCCTAATCATATAACGTAGGGACGCACTCAGAATGGAATCCATTATCTTTTAGAAGGAAATATAAATTGACCACCAGCTGAGCATAACATTCACCAAACTCTTTTCATTGGTTTCTTTGTTTCGAACATAGGCCAATCTTTATCAATTATAAAATGATCACTCTTGAGACGATTAATTACAGTCTCCTTCAAATGAAGAAAAAGTCATGATGTCTCCAGGAAACAGCTGTTATACTTAAATGCAACATTAAGAACACAATTTGTAAAACGTTCAAACTTTTGGGACAGTTGTAAACCCAGTTTTTTTGTTGCAGGTGTTTTACGTCAAAATGTGTAATTAATATAATTATTATTGATTTGCATCCTAACTTAAAAAGATAGGAAAGGAAGGTGAATGAAAAGTTACATGAAATGTTAGTTAATTAGAGCTTAGATAGCGAAAACTATTTACAACGGTAAAACAAAAATAGTCCTCAAAATCTCACCACACATTAGTTTTAAATAAAAGCATATGTTACGAACTAGTATCTTTGTTTTTATTAAAAACTAATGTGTGGTGAGATTTTGAGTTTACTATTTTGATTTTACCATTGTTAAAAGAAAATGTTACATTATCCATTTCAATTCAAAATTAATTAAATTTGTATATTTTAAAAATAATTGTAGATTAATTACTAGAAATATTTATATCATTTGAGGAAAATCACTTTTATACAAATTTTATCAGTAGGAAAACGAGTTTTAAACTTGAAATAAATAAGCTATTTTACTATTTCATACTAGATTTTTGGTTTTTTTGATACCTTCCAACATCATATCCAAAGGTTTTACACACACACACATACACATACATTTGCTTTGTTATACCCATAAAAAAATGTATGTGCACCTGTAATTTTAATATCGAGAGGTATTTGAATAGAATAAAGCAAAATTACTATTCACAGCCATCCTAATTCAAATACTGTAACCATATCATGCCATAGCAAAACAATAGAAGTACAAACTTAAGAATTATAATTTGTTTATAAAGATTCTTAAAGAGTCGATGTACAGAATGGAAGAAACCCTTACTTCATGTCATAACCTGGAAATACAAATAAATAAGCAGACAAACTCACTGCCAGAAAAATTGATGAAATGTAACACTGCTTTTCAAATTACAGAAACAAGTTTGGAAGAAATCCATGAATATCTTCCAATTAAAGCCAAGACAGGACTGTCTCTAACTTCAAGTATATTGAAAGTTTTATATGTTAATTAAATACAAAGGCTGTAATATTCTGATCACTATACTGTAGAAACGTTTCAACTGTCAACAAATGTATACTACAATACTAAAATATTAGAAACTTATCAAAAACCAAGGAGATGCTAGAAAATAATTCAGTAACTATATTGTCAACAGTCGTAGCGGAAATATTATTTTATTTAATTTTCACATGATCATTAATAACAACTTAAACATTTTTTAAATACTTTCTAATAATCTGATATTTCTAAAACTATTCTCTGAAACAGTTCATTGCTCCCAATCAAACTTTGTTAAGAGGTTCTAAGATTATAAAATGACAGTCAGGGCTTGCTTGACTAAATTGTTATGGTCCATGGAATATTGGATGTTGAGATTTCGGGGTGATTGAACCAAGCCAGCGACGTTCAACAATGACATTTTGCCACTAGAGCTGTAACAGAACAAACTAACGGTTTCCTATTTCATCAGACAAGACAATGGAACTGCCGAAGAGCGCAATCAAGGTCAAGACATTCCTCAAAGAACAATATGAACTACCTGATTCTTAGTATCCCTTACTCATGAATACTGATAACCTGTTTTCTTTGGAAAAACCTTTCCTATACTTACATGGTTATTACTAGTTGAAAGAAATAGACAAAACTTTCAAATATCAATGTAAATAACTTTTAAAAGCTGACGGCAGATAATGCATTACTTGTACAGTGTGAACAATCCATCTAATAAGTTTTATACAAAACATTCTTCTCCGTATATTTGAAATAAATTACTTTCAAAAGCAAAACTATTACATTATTTCTACACAATGTTGTAAGTTGTTTTTTAAAAAGATTTATAAATGGTTTATAACAGTGTATTGACATTAATTTTATTACTGTTATCTTTGACTATATTTTAAATTTAGGCAATTCTTATGCTTGCTACATGGAGTAAAACTTTAATACATTTAAAAACATCCTAAAATGTGAAAAATCAGTTTATTACATAGACAAAATAAAGTCACGATTTCCATAAATCAAATATTGTCTACCTTTCACTTGGTCACAACAAATGACTTGATTCTGATGCTATCTATAATACTGTATGTTATTATCTAATGTTATCAGTATCGTGTTATCTGTAACATCTATATTTATCTATTTGTTCACCCACATTACAATTTCTTTTAGTTGGGTTTCCTCTTCGTCTTTCAATAAAACTTTCGTACTTTTCTATTTTCTTAATGTTCCTTGAAAAAAATTCTTTTTCAGGTTCCAGGCGGACATCAGGTTACCCCTTTTACCAATAGGTTGCCGTCAGGTAAACAATTTTACCCATGGAATTACCAGGCGTCATTATGGGATTTCTTAGTGTTACCAATTCCTCACATACTTGCTTTAAATAGTAAGCACATCCTTTAGACAGGAAGGGAGAGTGGGTCTACCTTAGGTACAAAAACCTGAAAACTCCCTTACAACCCTAACCAGAGCCTTATGTCACGGCCCAACGTTCACCACCCTTTACTATCATTTATAGTACATAGGCATAGTCTCATCAGTCTCTTATATGAAATAAAATTAAAAAATAATAAATTAAAACATTTAAAAAACCTGTATAATAATAGCTTCAAGTCAGTTATTATAACTTTATTTTCACTTCAAGATCATATCTCGTATTGATAGTTACAGGAACCTATTCTAGGTTCAAGTCTCTAAACTTGTTGCATTGCAACATCCACATTTTGAACATATAATTGTCTTGATGGAGTTCCGTAACTTTTGTTTACTTATATTAACCTTATCATAAGATATGGACAACAAATTATTTATGCATAATAGTACATTCTTTTTTGAACATAGCTTTTTCATTTCCACTAATTAAGCCTCACATCCTACAAACTGTACTTTACTAGTCAGAAATCAAATACGATAAACGAAAAAAAAATATTGTTCACGTTTTTCAATATTTTAATTCTGCGTTTTGTCGATTACCTAACTTTACTATTGATGGGTTCAACTAGTAAGGGTTTCAGTTATACAATAAACTCGATAATTGGAGGTAGATTGGACCGAGACCCCCTCGAATTACAGAAAACTCAAGTTGCGCGGATACGTACCTGTGCATTAGAAAAAATAGGACTTTTAATGAACCCATATAATATGGGTAGTTAAATATGCTCTAGATAAGCTCATAGAACTTTATATGAACATTTCTTGGAAGCACGATTCATCCTTTTCTTCAAATGATAGAATAGGCTTGAAACAAAATAGGCTCGAATTTAACAGAAGCTTGAAATATTGGAACTCGAATTATCGAGACTCTACTGTGTTTACAACTGTTTCTGTTTCATAGAATGTTTTTTTGTAGACCATTGGTGTAAATCTATTTTATGTGGTTGACAGTTTAAATATTCCCCTCACAATAACAATATATTTATTCACCCGCCCTATCCATTTAGACCTCTTCTCATGATGATCTTTAAAAGTCTAATTTATTGAAAATGTTATTGTTTGAGGCGCAAAGTCAGTAATAGCAGACTAAAACGAGAGATCATGTTTTGTTGTACTCAGTAGTGATCCAATTATAACAAAGGGATTTGAGAAACATATAGTTATAGAATCAAAGCTTAGGTTTATTTAGTTACTTGTGAGTATGTGAGGAATAATTATAGTTCAACTACTCTGCTTTGGTTTATATTATATTACTTATAGAAATAAGAAACAGTTGTTATAATAATTCTAAGATAGGACTTAGCTCTGTATTCAAACATAACTGAACATGTATTAGATTAGATGTGGTGATTGTCTGCTCGTCATGGTGATTTAGAGTTTTTTACACACTAGGTCAACCACTCCAAACTCAACCTTGTCGATTCATTCTCCACTATTTAACTTCCTAGTCAGTTACTCCTACAAATACAGTAGGCCTTGCATAGAGATTGTTATGTTGAAATAATTGGTTAATCTATATTTATGAGGTATACAATCATCCGTTATTTTGTTATTGTATTACAACTCCACAAACTATAGAAAAATGTTTGAAACAGGGTTGCAAATCTAGAGATTCTTTATCTGAACCAACTCTACCTTCACTTATAAATTATTTAATGGAACATCATCACCAGTTCACATATCATAGAATAACATTAAAAACTATAAGCATAGATGTAACATATTATAAAACTATTATAAAGCTGTTTGTTGTATTCATCTTGAATTCACTGATTAAACTATAATTAAATAATACTTAACTAGATGAATAAATCAAGGGATACGTGCTGACGCGTTTTGAACGATTATTTCGAAATGCGTCAGCAAGTAAGCCTTTATGTATTAACTTAGTTAAGTATTATTTAATTATAGTTATAAAACTATATCTACATGTTTTTTTAAAATATAGATGAATTAGCAGATTTTTATGTAAATATTTTGTCCGCTGGGATCTATAAACATAACAGTCTTTAGAATAAAAATGTAAAGGAAAATAAAGTTGGGGGAAATCAATCATAAAGGTGTGACAAGTCGAATCATTAGTCAATTTGAGCAGGGTTACGGTCCCCATGGGGATTACAATATCGAGGAGCGAGAAATTTAAGAACGGAAACAAACAAACCGAGCTTCAAGCTGAATCTTATGCAACGGTTTCCTATTCGCCATGTCCTAGAACTGTTGGAAACGATAACAATACACATATTGATTGACTGGATAGTGACCGACGACACGACACTAGAAGCGTTCACAGAGTGCAGCCTTTGTTGCATCTATATTCCACATCAAAAAACTAAACAAAACCTTTCCTGATAGTTGACAGCTTTCAAAACATGTCGCTTTAGTGTTTTGTCCACTGGAAGTTACTGTGTTAGGTATAATCAAGTTTTTTGCAACACTTATACCGTTACTTAGTTTAGCTCACCATCACTTTGAGCTCCTGACTTTCTTATCTATTTTATCGCAATTAATGTATTTATATCAAATTCAATATCTTATTTTAAAATAATTTCGTAATAATAACATCATTTTGAGACTGTGTAAAAACCAACTCATGAGACTACAAGGTTCTTCATGAAATACTTTTTATTTAGTGTTTTTGTTGTTTTAAATAAAACAAAATTTGTTTAATATATATTTTTTCTTAAAGTAAAATTAGTAACATTATCATTTTACAAAGCATATGTTATAAACTTAAATACTTATGACACACTTTGGCAAATTTAAATTCTTTAGCGTTAACTTAGAGAAAAAGAAATTAAATCTAAAATTCAGAATTGTGATGAAACAAATTTATAAGTTTAAATAAGGAGATACGTTTTTGACATTTAATTTTTCTGACAATGATTTAAAAATACTTGAAATGGTTTTAATTTGTTAATTCCCATTGTTTTCTACATGAATTCAATTAATAGTTGTAAAAATATTGAATGCCTTGAGAAAAAAATTAGATTTTACCCAAACACAGTAGTTAGTTTTTTCAATATATTCTAGTTTAAAATATTAGAGTAGAAAATAAAAAGTTTTATACTAGGTTTTGGAATTAATAAAATTTTTATATTGTAGAAAAATTAAAGATAATTCATTCCTATCACTGTCGCTCAGTTTGAGAAACAAAATAGTAAAGAGGTTAGGCTCCATTAGTATAAAGGTTATTTATATTTTGCTGAAATGCAAAGGTAATTTCACCTTTCAAATAATCACACTTACTGATTAAACAGTTTTTTTAAAATGCTAGTGACTTTGACGAAAATTAAAATTATCACGGGTTTATAAAAGAGGTGTTAGTTCAAATCTAATTCATATTTTGTTTACTTTATCAATTGGTATAAAAGGGATGAAATTACAAAATTTGGGTTTAGAAATGCAATGCAGAAATTGAGGATGAAATCTTAAGGAATTGTTTTTTTGTATTTTGAGTAGAGTAATTCAAGGATAATACTACATAGTAGAAGGTAATAAATGTTAAACAATGTGGGATTACATAGGATCATGGACTTCTCCTGATCTAGCAGGTACTCAAAAGCCATAACACTTGTTTTCAGGTTTATATTTCCAAAATGGAACTATTTTATATCTAGTAAGAACTATATGGGTAACCTTCAAATGACCACAATTCAACTAACCAAAATGTATGCAACTTTCAACTAACCAAAATACACGACGTTCAACTAAACAAAAGTGCACAGACTTCAACTAACCAAAGTGCATAGACTTCCTAACCAAAGTACACGGACTTCAACTGAAAGAAATGTTGCAGGTTATCTTATTGCCGTTCCGACTATTTACAATTATAATAAGATACGTTACAATCTATGGTCTAATCAAACCGAATAATATTGCTGCATTACATTTACTTTCATTTCGATAAAGTTAAACCGTAATATTTTGAGAAATAATTTAAAGGTAGTCATACAAACTACTAAGTTTAGATATTTACATAAATATTACTTCCCATTTATTAACTTCAAGTTGTCTGATGAATGCCTGTGGAACGGCAAAACTATAACATAGGTACTATGTAAAACTATAACTATAGTAACCCATATTTTTATGAATACAAATTTCGCTAGTGTATCTTTTTAAGCGTAATTATGAGAAAATGCCATTATTTGTAGACTACAAAAAATTCTGAAGGAAATCCTGTAAAGCAGTGGAAAATGAACCTTTAAGATGTTTATTTATTACTATATGATACTGTAAACAAGATATTCAATTTTTTTAAAAATTTAACTTGTTTTAAAAAAGTTATTAATTTACTTTAAAAGATATTAAACTAATTTAGGCTAATGACAATGTAGGCCTTGTATATGTTAACCTATTTGAATATAACATAAAATATTCATATATAAACAGCACAAAATAGGTTCCAAACCTCTTGGAAAATTGACTGATTGCGTCACTTGTAGATCTACAGTCTCGTGTAATGTTACAAATATTACATGTACATCTGAGTTTTAATTTTTAAAATAGTGAACAATTAATTAAACTTGAAAATAGTTGAATATCTAAAAACTGCTACCATTATAATTCTAAAACTAAATATTATCAAAGAAAGTCAAAATACCTTTTCCTGAACCTACTAAAACTTGAACTTGAATTTATATTATCAAAGGTATTTTTAAAATTCAAATCATTCCCTGACTCCATCATTAAACTTGAAAAGTTCTAATAACAGTTCTTGAACTTCAAGAACCATAAAACTGATTAGATACGGTGTATTTTATGCTTTATTGTTACATCTGTTTCAGCAGTACCCTTACAAAATCGGTTTTATTTTATTGAACACATGCATGTAATCTCGCCTCTCGCATCAACCCTCGACAAGAAAACAAAATGGAAGCTTTACTCCCCTAGTTCAGTTGGCGTGTTCCAACCAGAAGGAAAAAAGATTAATGGTAGATGTGAAGGGACTGGCTCATAATCACAGCACAATGGCGGCCCTCGGAAAAATATGGAATGGTTGTGCACCATGCTCTTTATGAATAATGATGTCTGACACCGAACAATGAGCATCACGATTCAGCTTCAACAATAGTTAAAACTCAATTTCTGAGCTAGCGTAGTTTGGCATGTTCTGTTTGTGTTAGTAATACTTGCAATATTCAACCTACGACTACCATCAAAGTATTTAATAGCATGAATTTCAATAATAAAAAACATATTTATGCCGTATTGAAATTTGGATTTATTAATTTTGAACCAAAACTAAATAAAGAGTTAGTATTTGAGTAAAATTATTTATATTTTTCATGTACTTACATTTTACAAACTCTCATAAATAATTATATTGTTTTACAAAAATTTATAATAGCTTTACTTTGCACGGCTTATAAAAACAAACAAATTTTGGAGTAATTTTGGGTATTATTTTTAAATGTTCCTTAGAAATTAAATGCTTTAAAAATTAAACCTTCAGAAATTTTTGGTAAGATATAATTGAAGTTGCTTGATGTAATCATCTTGAATTCACTGATTAAACTACGAAGCTTTGTAAAAGAAACGAATGTTTTGAAACGCCTCTTCAAGTAAGCAATTACATATTCACTTAGTTAAGTACTTTTTAAATATAGCAAATAAATAATTGTAGCAATGCCTGACGTTTATAAAAAAAAATTTGTTTTAACATACCAGACTGTTGTAGTAACCATTGCCAATGCAAATGTTTCAATCATTTTACTGTGGCCTAACCAAGGCTATATAATATTCTATATAGGTACAACCAATTCTTAATTATTCCAGAGAATGTATATTTGAATAAAATGCCACAGCAATGGCTCAAGAACACCAGGGATACAATAATAATATAATTCGTCCATTACAATGGTGCCATCTTCTTTCCTTTCACTAGACCTCCAAATACTACATTGGTTTTGGTATTTAGTGCTAGAAACGGTAATTTGGGAACTACCGCAAATACTTACCAGTTTCCATGTCCACTGTGTAGGAAAGGCCTTCCCAAGGATCCAAGTCTTCCAACTGGAACAAGTGCAAATATTTGATTTAATATACCTGTAACATGATGCAATTAGACAATTACCCCATTCCTTTGTACTATACTAATATGTAGAACCACGATGTCTTTATTTTAATTTATTTTGCACTTTTATACAAAAACAAGTCATATAAAAAAACTTTCAATTAAATTCCTACTGAGGTTAACAAAAAAAAAAAAATTATTTTAGTTATTCTAGAGCACTATTTATGGTGTGTGGTAACCATGGCAACTGTTTAAACTATAATTAAAAATTACTTAACTAAGTGAAATCGTAGAGCTTACTTGCTGACGCCTTGATTAGAGGCTTTGCTTCGTAAAAGGAACGATTGTTTCAAAACACGGCAGCAAGTAACCCCTATGTATTCATTCAGTTAAATAATTTTTAATTATAGTTTAATCAGTGAATTCAAGATGATTACATCAAGCAACTTTAACAGTTTAAAGTTGTACAATAGAGGTTTCAACAACAACTAGATGGGGGAAAAAAAATCCATATACATCTTTGAAAAATATATTTCTACATATTGAAAAGTTAGTGTAGTGCCAAAGCGCACTAGACTTCCAACATTACAGATTCTCAGTTCGAATCCGGCTGGGCTAAACAAATGTCATAATTTAATTAATGAATAAATATTTGAAAAAAACTGTACTAACATCAAATGTCATCCACTTTAGGTTAAGAAATATGTACTTGAACTTGATTGGATTAATGAAAACTAATTTTAATAACGGTTGAAAATTTGTACAAGATATATAACATGAGAGTATGAGCTAATAGAAGGAATTAAATAATACAAAAAAACGATTTTAATCAAACTTTCCAACATTTCAAAGTTCTTTTATATTAATCACTTTTTTATACTACAGTTTAATGCAAGTCGTATACCTGGACCAATCAGAAATATTTTTATAATATACCTATAAGTCTATAAAGTCAGTGCAACAGAATAAAATTAGACAATGTTAAATATCACACACACACACACACACACACACACACACACACACACACACACACCCCCGCACACACACACACACACACACACACACACACACACACACACACACACACACACACACACATATATATATATATATATATATATATATATATATATATATATATATATATATTTAATTTGTCGATTATTATTCAGTTGCACTGACTTTATGAAGTTATATGTTAATATTGTAAACTGTTATTCTGCCATTATTCGCAATCAATTTGTACCTTGTGATTCGACAATAATCAAGTGATTGAAAGGTACCTCATCACAAGGTAAAAATTAATTGCACTCAATGGTGGAATAATTGTTTGCAATTAACAAGTAACAACTTTATAAAGTCAGTGCAATGGAATAATAATGGACAATATTAAATATCATATACATACACTGACATTCACAAATAGTCAATTAAGAACTGCCCAAGTTAAGTTTTAGAAATGAATAAAAATTGTAATAGTATTATTGAATATAACTATAGTTATAATATTAAGCTAAATAACTCAATGAGATGTATTGTTATATAATCAAAGCCACGTTTCAATAAATCTACAGTCTTTTGAATTCTTTCTAATGTTTTTTCCTACAGTTGTTGCTGCAAAGGTTTAGTAGCTTTGAAATGTTCTTGGCAGAAAGAAGCCAGCTATGAATAAGTTGTTTGTGCAAGTTTTAGTTTTACAGAGAGAATGGAAAATAATGTTTAACTTAGTATCAGGCTTCCTGTTCAACACATCTTCACTAAGATCGTCTCTATTTGCTATAATATTTAACAAATATAAATTGCATTTTAAAGTGAAATATTCAACTCAGTATGTAGGAAGAGGTTATGAGCAAACGAGCAAAAACCTATAAAAATTTCTTGTAATTTGCGTGAAAGTTAAGTGGTGCGAAGACACTATAAAACAACTTTAGTTTTAAAAAAATCGTTTTAAATGAAAATACAGTAATTTCTAAATTTAGTTAAATTCATGTTTAAAATTTAAATAAACATGAAAATAATTTTCAGTAAAATTAATAATAAAAGGTTTAAAAAAGCCATATATATTGAAAAAATCAAAGTTGAAAAGGCTCGTAGCAGTCTAGGCTAGTTTCATTTCAGATTTTATAATATGCGGCATTCTATTACTGCTTATTAGAAACCTTTCAATGTATTTAAATTAGTGGTGGAGCTTTACACTGAAGAGTAGATGAAATGATGTAATTCAACAAAGCCAAAGAGGTCAGAACTGACTGACAGCATTGGTCCATAGCCTGTCTGGAATGTCTACCCTACAATGTTGCCAAGTAATGCAGAGTTCCCACACTTAATCAACATACTGCCACAGACTCTGTGGCCGACCAGAGGTACAATAGCTTTCAATATTAGAACAGAAATGTCAAAGATTCTAATAAGAGTTTAAAAAAATTTTGTTTGACAGTATTTTTAAAGATATAGAAGTTTCCAAGAAATAACACAATGTGTTTATTGTTTAACCTAGTAGGAGTTAGAACTTACTTCATAAACCAAATTTTCCCAATAGAATTACAGTTTATCCGGTTATCAACCTTTAACAATAATTTCAGAAAACTTAGAAATTAACTTACAATGAAAATATTGGAAATACCCCAATACCACAAAAATAATCAAAACTAACAAATATAACAAGTTACTTAAGATTAAACCCTTATGTACATTTCGATGACCATGTCATCATCATCAGAGGGTTTTATTACAAAATTACAATCTACCAAACAAGAAGTTACAAACTAGTGATCTTAGAATTATCTTAAGTAACTTGTTTTATTTGTTATTTTTTATTATTATTGTGGTACTGGGGTGCTTTCAAATATTTTCATAGTAATATATTGTACCACTGTGCTCTTGATATTGTGTATTAGAAATTAACGTTTATTTTAATAAAAATTAACTGTCTCACAAGAAATTAAAAATTGTGAATAAGTTAATGGTTACTTCCTGAGTGTGGTTTATTATTGTTGTCATATTAACTGTATAAAATTTATTTTTCGGGTTAATGGCCAATTTTTAATTACAATACTATAAATCTTATGATCAATAATTAATAACGCAGGGTGCTGAGAAACATGTCAATCAAGAGGCTTGGTTAAGATAAATTAATAAGGAAAAATGTGGGAAAAACTAATAAATTTGCAAATAACAACATATGCTTTCAGCTTGTCATACGTATAAATTAGGCATGCCACTCCAATATTATATGAAAAGGTTGATACTAGCTTATGTAATATTTAATAGTGAAGAACATGGTATTCAAAACTATAGAAAGTTAATAAGTTAACAATAAAAATACAATAAGTTCAAAGTTGAAGGAGGAAGTATCACAAATATCCATTTTGTAGGGAACTTCCTGACAGAATTCTACAACAAATCTCTTCATCACTTCCTTACTAAAAGGATAATTTTCCCATTCAGTGTGATAAGATTACTACGACATATAGAATACAGATTATTTAACCACTTACTAAAAACAATTACCAATCAAATAATCTGTCCTTAAGCTAGGGTTTCATACACAATATCAAGAGCACAGTGGTACAATATATTACAGTACAATAAAAATATTGAAAAGAACCCCAATACCACAAAAATAATCAAAAATAACAAATAAGACAAGTTACTTAAGATTAAACCCTTATGTACATTTCGATGACCATGTCATCATCATCAGAGGGTCTTGTTACAAAACACAATCTAGCACACAAGAAGTTACAAACTAGAATGATCATCATTCTAGTTTGTAACTTCTTGTGTGCTAGATTGTGTTTTGTAACAAGACCCTCTGATGATGATGACATGGTCATCGAAATGTACATAAGGGTTTAATCTTAAGTAACTTGTCTTATTTGTTATTTTTGATTATTTTTGTGGTATTGGGGTTCTTTTCAATATTTTTATTGTACTCTAGGGTTTCATAACAAATTTTTTTAAAAGTGATTTCTAATTCTGGGCTCCTTCAAATAAAATATCAACGAATTTGTTTGGTCACAATAATTATAAAAAATAAAAATTACATTTAGTGTGTGAAGGAACAGAAAAGACGCTAATTTTTCATTCCACTGACACAATGACCAATCAAATTATCTGTCCTTTAAGCTAGGGTTTCATAACAAATTTTTTAAAAAGTGATTTCTAATTTTGGGCCCCTTTAATGAATATATCGAGAAATTTGTTTGGTCACAATGATTATAAAAAATAAAAATTACATTTAGTGTGTGAAGGAACAGAAAAGACGCTAATTTTTCATTCCACTGACACAATGACCAATCAAATTATCTGTCCTTAAGCTAGGGTTTTATTACAAAATTTTTTAAAATGTTTTCTAATTCTGGGTCCCTTCAATGAATATATCAACAAATTTGTTTGGTCACAATAATTATAAAAAATAAAAATTACATTTAGTTGTGTGAGAGGGAACAGAAAAGATGCTAATTTTTCAATAACCATAAAAACTGTTATTATAAAAAATGAATATTTTATCAGTTGTCAATAAAAGGTGTGATATATTATCGCTATTATAACCTTGCTTGACCTGCCAGAGCCGCGTTGGTGTTAACAAAACTTCGCCTAGGATGAGGATCAAACCTGAACAAAGCATCCCAGAGCAAGATAAACATCAGAGCATGACTTGCAGCAAAGCCGAGCTCTGCTCTTAATTGATGTTGACAGTAACTCTCTGAGATATGTCCATCTCTGATACTCACCTATTCTGTGTTGACAACATATAATTAAACACAATGGATACATACTTTTTTTTAGAAACTTTTTTTATTGGAAGATAATATCTAAATGCATTTTCATATTTATGAATCAGAATGTCCTAATGTTTATTTATTGAAACGACTGCTTTAAAGAAAAGAAATAACAAACCTTCTTTTCCAATCATTATATAAAGACATATAGAATTTACTTACATAAAATTAATTTTTCTTACATATATTAGTTACCTTTTCATCCAACAGTCCCGTGGTTGAAGATCCTGGCTTCAGATCGGAATCCAGGATAGGTTTGGGAGTGACCTCCTCCGCCTTTGGAAGTTCCTGGAAGGAGGACATGGTGAAACCCATGTCCACATCCTGCTTCCAAAGGACTTCGATAAGCTCCATATCCTGTGTACAGAAGTTTTTATTAGTTATGCTTTCCCATAGTAAAGTTGTTGCACATCAGACATGTACTGAGTAATTTTATTTCTAATTTCAATTTACTTTTTGTTCTTTAGATTTTTGTTTGGACAATTATACCAAAATAATTCTTGGTGTACCTTTAAAAATAAATTTAAATAAAATATTAATTAAAGTAAGTGGAATAATAATAACAAATGTAATATTTAGAAAGTAAATAACAGAGAGTTATTTGGCAATTTTAGGCTCTCTACTTCCGACAACAGTTATCGGTATTTATTTCCCGTGCCCACGTGTACGATTTTAGCGAAAAAGTTATACCGACCGACGCAGAAAGTCATCAGTGATACGAAAAAAATTATTACAGCTCTCGCTCACTCCCCAAAAATTATTAATTTTGGAAAATTGTAATCCCCCATAAATGGTGCTAATAGTGCTGGTAAAAATGCACATTGCCCAACCTCATTACAATGCTTATAAAACAAATCAAGAACGAGTTCTGAAGCTATATTGGTAATTATTGTTTGTTCTTGCCGCGGGAGGTTAATTTTATATACCTATGAAATATCCAATCATAGATAGATGTGGTTATAATTTTAGTATTTATTTACCGTGACCACGTGTAAGATTTTAGCGAAAACAATCATAATTTCTGCCTACGCAGAAAATCATCAGGGATACGAAAAACAATTACGAAAACTCTTACTCAGGGAAATAAATACCATTTTATCAAATTCAAGTTGGGTAAAAAATTTAGTAATACCTTTTGCCAGGTGACGTCACTTTATCTCTATTCTAGCCTTACATGTGTACATTTGGTTAACTGTATAAAATTATAACCGCATCTATCCTGACTGGATACTTCATAGTTATATAAAATTAACCTTCCGAGGCAATAGCAAACAATAATTACCAATAAAGCTTCAGAACTCGTTCTTGATTTGTTTTATAAGCATTGTAATGAGGTTGGGCAATGTGCATTTTTACCAGCACTATTAGCACCCATTTATGGGGGATTACAATTTTCCAGAATTATTAATATTTGGGGCGTGAGCAAGAGTTGTAATAATTTTTTTCGCATCCTGATAACTTTCTGCGTCGGCCGGTATAATTTATTTCGCTAAAATTGTACACGTGGGTACGGGAAATACCCAGTTATCTATTGTTCTGTTCAGTAGGTAAGCATATTTAGTTACACAAAACTTCTATGAAGAGAAATGTGCTAGAAACATGCTGAGTAAATTAGGGAGAATAGAAATAAAATATTGATGGTTTTCCATGAACATGGCTTTGTAAACCCATAGTGGGTAGCAGGAACTTGCGTACTTTAGGTCAGCGATCTTGGTCAAACTAAACACGTCTCCCTTTCACTCTCCCATGAAGGGAATGCAATGTTCCTCCCTTTATGTAGATTTAGAAAGCTTTTCAGAATCCTCTCTAAATCCTGTATTAAAGGAGTTTTATATCCATACCTTACACTCACTTTTATTAAAAATCCTTATAAAATTATTCACAGACGATAGTAATTTATCTTCGTAAAAATTTTAGACCTCGTGTTAAAATATAAAAACTTTATTTTTAATAAGAGTCTGTTTTCAGAGTTAAGAAAAGCTATAGAATTCATTGAAAATTGAAAAAAAAGCAATTGAAATACCTGGGCACGAATAGTAATAATTCTAAATGTATTTAAGTGAAATTAAAATATAACTACATTGTAAATTTTAGCAAGCCTTTAAATAGCTTCGCTTATATTCAAAGTGGGAAAATGTGTAGAAGATATCATAATTTATCTGTGTTAAAATTATAGACACACCGTAAAAATTCACACATTTTTTCGAAATTTTAACGAGGTTTGGTAAGAAATTCACATTAACGTAAACAGAAGGGTCTTGTACATGTATCCGTCTGCAGGCAATCGTTTCTGATAGCCTACACAGTAAACGCGTGCCTTGGATATGTTGTGACAGATCTGAGATGTTTAGAACTCGATGCCATCCCCTATCACTCCACTGTGTTCTAGGACACTCTGTCTTACAGCTTCAACACTTATCTTTACTTCCGCACACAGATGGGTGCCTTGGATATGTTGTGACAGATCTGAGATGCTTGCAACCTGATGCCATCTCCTCTCACTCCACTGTGTTCTAGGACACTCTGTCTTACAGCTTCAACACTTATCTTTACTTCGGCACACAGATGGGTGCCTTGGATATGTTGCGACAGATCTGAGATGTTTGCAACCTGATGCCATCTCCTCTCACTCCACTGTGTTCTAGGACACTCTGTCTTACAGCTTCAACACTTATCTTTACTTCCGCACACAGATGGGTGCCTTGGATATGTTGCGACAGATCTGAGATGCTTGCAACCTGATGCCATTCCCTCTCACTCCACTGTGTTCTAGGACACTCTGTCTTACAGCTTCAACACTTATCTTTACTTCCGCACACAGATGGGTGCCTTGGATATGTTGTGACAGATCTGAGATGTTTAGAACTCGATGCCATCCTCTTTCACTCCACTGTGTTCTAGGACACTCTGTCTTACAGCTTCAACACTTATCTTTACTTCCGCACACAGATGGGTGCCTTGGATATGTTGTGACAGATCTGAGATGCTTGCAACCTGATGCCATCTCCTCTCACTCCACTGTGTTCTAGGACACTCTGTCTTACAGCTTCAACACTTATCTTTACTTCCGCACACAGATGGGTGCCTTGGATATGTTGTGACAGATCTGAGATGCTTGCAACCTGATGCCATCTCCTCTCACTCCACTGTGTTCTAGGACACTCTGTCTTACAGCTTCAACACTTATGTTTACTTCCGCACACAGATGGGTGCCTTGGATATGTTGTGACAGATCTGAGATGCTTGCAACCTGATGCCATCCCCTCTCACTCCACTGTGTTCTAGGACACTCTGTCTTACAGCTTCAACACTTATCTTTACTTCCGCACACAGATGGGTGCCTTGGATATGTTGTGACAGATCTGAGATGCTTGCAACCTGATGCCATCCCCTCTCACTCCACTGTGTTCTAGGACACTCTGTCTTACAGCTTCAACACTTATGTTTACTTCCGCACACAGATGGGTGCCTTGGATATGTTGTGACAGATCTGAGATGCTTGCAACCTGATGCCATCCCCTCTCACTCCACTGTGTTCTAGGACACTCTGTCTTACAGCTTCAACACTTATCTTTACTTCCGCACACAGATGGGTGCCTTGGATATGTTGTGACAGGTCTGAGATGCTTGCAACCTGATGCCATCCCCTCTCACTCCACTGTGTTCTAGGACACTCTGTCTTACAGCTTCAACACTTATCTTTACTTCCGCACACAGATGGGTGCCTTGGATATGTTGCGACAGATCTGAGATGTTTGCAACCTGATGCCATCCCCTCTCACTCCACTGTGTTCTAGGACACTCTGTCTTACAGCTTCAACACTTATCTTTACTTCCGCACACAGATGGGTGCCTCGGATATGTTGCGACAGATCTGAGATGTTTAGAACTCGATGCCATCGTCTCTTACTCCACTGTGTTCTAGGACACTCTGTCTTACAGCTTCAACACTTATCTTTACTTCCGCACACAGATGGGTGCCTTGGATATGTTGCGACAGATCTGAGATGTTTAGAACTCGATGCCATCGTCTCTTACTCCACTGTGTTCTAGGACACTCTGTCTTACAGCTTCAACACTTATCTTTACTTCCGCAGACAGATGGGTGCCTTGGATATGTTGCGACAGATCTGAGATGTTTAGAACTCGATGCCATCCCCTCTCCCTCCACTGTGTTCTAGGACACTCTGTCTTACAGCTTCAACACTTATCTTTACTTCCGCAGACAGATGGGTGCCTTGGATATGTTGTGACAGATCTGAGATGCTTGCAACCTGATGCCATCCCCTCTCACTCCACTGTGTTCTAGGACACTCTGTCTTACAGCTTCAACACTTATGTTTACTTCCGCACACAGATGGGTGCCTTGGATATGTTGTGACAGATCTGAGATGCTTGCAACCTGATGCCATCCCCTCTCACTCCACTGTGTTCTAGGACACTCTGTCTTACAGCTTCAACACTTATGTTTACTTCCGCACACAGATGGGTGCCTTGGATATGTTGTGACAGATCTGAGATGTTTAGAACTCGATGCCATCCCCTCTCACTCCACTGTGTTCTAGGACACTCTGTCTTACAGCTTCAACACTTATGTTTACTTCCGCACACAGATGGGTGCCTTGGATATGTTGTGACAGATCTGAGATGCTTGCAACCTGATGCCATCCCCTCTCACTCCACTGTGTTCTAGGACACTCTGTCTTACAGCTTCAACACTTATGTTTACTTCCGCACACAGATGGGTGCCTTGGATATGTTGCGACCGATCTGAGATGTTTAGAACTCGATGCCATCCCCTCTCACTCCACTGTGTTCTAGGACACTCTGTCTTACAGCTTCAACACTTATCTTTACTTCCGCACACAGATGGGTGCCTTGGATATGTTGCGACAGATCTGAGATGTTTAGAACTCGATGCCATCCCCTCTCACTCCACTGTGTTCTAGGACACTCTGTCTTACAGCTTCAACACTTATCTTTACTTCCGCACACAAATGGGTGCCTTGGATATGTTGTGACAGATCTGAGATGTTTAGAACTCGATGCCATCCCCTCTCACTCCACTGTGTTCTAGGACACTCTGTCTTACAGCTTCAACACTTATGTTTACTTCCGCACACAGATGGGTGCCTTGGATATGTTGTGACAGATCTGAGATGCTTGCAACCTGATGCCATCCCCTCTCACTCCACTGTGTTCTAGGACACTCTGTCTTACAGCTTTAACACTTATGTTTACTTCCGCACACAGATGGGTGCCTTGGATATGTTGTGACAGATCTGAGATGCTTGCAACCTGGTGCCATCTCCTCTCATTCCACTGTGTTCTAGGACACTCTGTCTTACAGCTTCAACACTTATGTTTACTTCCGCACACAGATGGGTGCCTTGGATATGTTGTGACAGATCTGAGATGCTTGCAACCTGATGCCATCCCCTCTCACTCCACTGTGTTCTAGGACACTCTGTCTTACAGCTTCAACACTTATCTTTACTTCCGCACACAGATGGGTGCCTTGGATATGTTGTGACAGATCTGAGATGCTTGCAACCTGGTGCCATCTCCTCTCACTCCACTGTGTTCTAGGACACTCTGTCTTACAGCTTCAACACTTATCTTTACTTCCGCACACAGATGGGTGCCTTGGATATGTTGTGACAGATCTGAGATGCTTGCAACCTGATGCCATCTCCTCTCACTCCACTGTGTTCTAGGACACTCTGTCTTACAGCTTCAACACTTATGTTTACTTCCGCACACAGATGGGTGCCTTGGATATGTTGTGACAGATCTGAGATGCTTGCAACCTGATGCCATCCCCTCTCACTCCACTGTGTTCTAGGACACTCTGTCTTACAGCTTCAACACTTATCTTTACTTCCGCACACAGATGGGTGCCTTGGATATGTTGTGACAGATCTGAGATGCTTGCAACCTGATGCCATCCCCTCTCACTCCACTGTGTTCTAGGACACTCTGTCTTACAGCTTCAACACTTATCTTTACTTCCGCACACAGATGGGTGCCTTGGATATGTTGCGACAGATCTGAGATGTTTAGAACTCGATGCCATCCCCTCTCTCTCCACTGTGTTCTAGGACACTCTGTCTTACAGCTTCAACACTTATCTTTACTTCCGCACACAGATGGGTGCCTTGGATATATTGCGACAGATCTGAGATGTTTAGAACTCGATGCCATCCCCTCTCACTCCACTGTATTCTAGGACACTCTGTCTTACAGCTTCAACACTTATCTTTACTTCGGCACACAGATGGGTGCCTTGGATATGTTGTGACAGATCTGAGATGTTTAGAACTCGATGCCATCGCCTCTTACTCCACTGTGTTCTAGGACACTCTGTCTTACAGCTTCAACACTTATCTTTACTTCCGCACACAGATGGGTGCCTTGGATATGTTGCGACAGATCTGAGATGTTTAGAACTCGATGCCATCCCCTCTCACTCCACTGTGTTCTAGGACACTTGGTCTTACAGCTTCAACACTTATCTTTACTTCCGCAGATAGATGGGTGCCTTGGATATGTTGTGACAGATCTGAGATGTTTAGAACTCGATGCCATCGCCTCTTACTCCACTGTGTTCTAGGACACTCTGTCTTACAGCTTCAACACTTATCTTTACTTCCGCACACAGATGGGTGCCTTGGATATGTTGTGACAGATCTGAGATGTTTAGAACTCGATGCCATCCCCTCTCACTTCACTGTGTTCTAGGACACTCTTACAGCTTCAACACTTATCTTTACTTCGGCACACAGATGGGTGCCTTGGATATGTTGTGACAGATCTGAGATGTTTAGAACTCGATGCCATCCCCTCTCACTCCACTGTGTTCTAGGACACTCTTACAGCTTCAACACTTATCTTTACTTCGGCACACAGATTGGTGCCTTGGATATGTTGTGACAGATCTGAGATGTTTAGAACTCGATGCCATCCCCTCTCACTCAACTGTGTTCTAGGACACTCTGTCTTACAGCTTCAACACTTATCTTTACTTCCGCAGAAAGATGGGTGCCTTGGATATGTTGTGACAGATCTGAGATGTTTAGAACTCGATGCCATCGTCTCTTACTCCACTGTGTTCTGGAACACTCTGTCTTACAGCTTCAACACTTATCTTTACTTCGGCACACAGATTGGTGCCTTGGATATGTTGTGACAGATCTGAGATGTTTAGAACTCGATGCCATCCCCTCTCACTCAACTGTGTTCTAGGACACTCTGTCTTACAGCTTCAACACTTATCTTTACTTCCGCAGACAGATGGGTGCCTTGGATATGTTGTGACAGATCTGAGATGTTTAGAACTCGATGCCATCGTCTCTTACTCCACTGTGTTCTGGAACACTCTGTCTTACAGCTTCAACACTTATCTTTACTTCGGCACACAGATTGGTGCCTTGGATATGTTGTGACAGATCTGAGATGTTTAGAACTCGATGCCATCCCCTCTCACTCAACTGTGTTCTAGGACTCTCTGTCTTACAGCTTCAACACTTATCTTTACTTCCGCAGACAGATGGGTGCCTTGGATATGTTGTGACAGATCTGAGATGTTTAGAACTCGATGCCATCGTCTCTTACTCCACTGTGTTCTGGAACACTCTGTCTTACAGCTTCAACACTTATCTTTACTTCGGCACACAGATGGGTGCCTTGGATATGTTGTGACAGATCTGAGATGTTTAGAACTCGAAGCCATCGCCTCTTACTCCACTGTGTTCTGGGACACTCTGTCTTACAGCTTCAACACTTATCTTTACTTCAGCACACAGATGCTTTTAATTGGAAATTATTTTAAATAATAATTGCCGTGGTTGTAAATTTGGCAATGCTCAGATTTGGTTCTTACTTTTGTTAAAACATTATAGGTTTTGTTTTTAATTAAGTTTCGATTGTGTAGCATCACTGAGGATGATGACATTATGTCATCGAAACGCGTCTGATATTAAAGTGTTATAATTGTGAGTCGTAGCCTATTTATTCTTTTGTTTATAATGGTAAATATGTTTATAAATTACATAAAAATCTGGTTCTCATAAAATATTTGACAAATAATTTATAATAGAATAAGATTTAAATAAAGTAAAATAAACAATATTAATGCATATAAATAATATTCGAGCTGGCTTGTGAGTGAAAGTTATAATTAAATAATAAAAATATGGTACAACTCACAAATATACAATTTTTTTATTTCAAACGCGTTTCAACGACTACTTTGTCGTCATCCTCAGTGAAAATACACAAATGAAATTAACTAAAAAATATATATATATTAAACATAACCTATAAAGTTTTAGCAAAAGTTTTTAAAAATAAAAAAATTGTATATTTGTGAGTTGTACCATATTTTTATTATTTAATTATAATATTAATGCAGTTCATAATGATAAATTAGGATATTACTAGAAACTATTACCGGAACTAAATAACTGTAGTAACCAAATTATAACTTGAAATGGGTAAAACTGTAAAAGAAAACACTCTAAACAGTTTTTAATTTCAATATAAAATTATAGATGTTGCAAATAAATAAATGCCATGTTGTAGAGTGCAATTAAATTTGACTTCTGTTGTGGTACAACCAACAATTTCCGATTCTAAAAATATTATTTCGGAATTAAAATAATAGATTTTTCTTGCACAACTTGCAATTATAAAATAAAAAATTTGCCCCTTAAATTTAAAATCGTCTTTAAATTTGTGTAGAGGGAGACCAAAACGGGTTTATTTTTATTCAACAGCTACAAAGTAAATAATGTTTATTGTCGTCTTTCATTTAGCTATTACCGGAACTAAATAACTGTAGTAACCAAATTATAACTTGAAATGGGTAAAACTGTAAAAGAAAACACTCTAAACAGTTTTTAATTTCAATATAAAATTATAGATGTTGCCAATAAATAAATGCCATGTTGTAGAGTGCAATTAAATTTGACTTCTGTTTTGGTACAACCAACAATTTCCGATTCTAAAAATATTATTTCGGAATCAAAATAGTCGATTTTTCTTGCACAACTTGCAATTATAAAATAAAAAATTTGCCTCTTAAATTTAAAATCGTCTTTAAATTTGTGTAGAGGGAGGCCAAAACATGTTTATTTTTATCCAACAGCTACAAAGTAAATAATGTTTATTGTCGTCTTTCATTTAGCAACAAACACAAATGTTTGGATTCGAACTCCGTGAAAATTTTAATTTAGGTTTTATGAAAGAATATATACGCTATGCAAATAGCTCGGCGGTTACAGTAAAAAAAAAACCTTAAAAATAATACCCCAAAACAGGCAAACACATCTTTTTGGGGGATAATAAATATAAAAGCTCTTCTACACAAGCACGCTATGTTAGAGATACGCGTCACTGTCCGAGACGCTTTGAATAGTTTCGTAGCTTTGCTAAAGCTAACGTTCTGTGATTAGTCATTAAAACAGGTATTTTTAGTAGCGCCAAAGAGTTGCATTTTCTTACATTTTGCAACCCTAAATAATAAAAAATTCAAGTTATTGTGATAATATGTATTAAACTATATTAAAAACCCCAAAACCAAATAATATATAAAATATGTATCCAATACAATACACCTTACTTAAATTTCTTTAAAAAGTTCACACGGTTGGGTGGCGCCCAACTGACTTGAGAACATCACTATTTCGGGCAAGCCAATTTCCCCCTAAACCCAAAACTAGCAACCATTTTCCTTTCTTTGCTCTACCTAAATCCATCTGGCTGCACTCCTTTCATCTTAACCTTACAAGAACTCATTACGCCGCGATACCTCTCCGAGGGGGTTAATCATCCCCATCCACAACCCTCTCCTGCCCAACGTAGACAAAACACCCGATTCCCTGAGTAAATACCTCCCTGTACGCGAACGTAAATTCAACGATCATTGACTACTTTTTTAATCCGGACTGCATTTACATTCGGAACATTCAATTCACTTATTTTCTTAACTCATGCCTAAATTTAAGAATTATAATTACATTTTCAAAATTTGGTCTCGAAATTCTCTGCGTTCCTCTAATGAGCAAAGTCTGTTACAACGTTTCCGCAAAAAAGTACTCATTGCTCATAAAATTATACCGTATTTACAGTTTACTTGGGATTAAAGAGAACATTTTAAAACCCTGTAAACATTGTGACAGTTCGCGTCGCAAAGCGCAACTACTTTAAGCGTAAAGCGAAGAGAAATATTGTACAAGAGGAAGTGGAATTATAGGACCATCGGTAAACCTTTGAGAAAGTTTGTCCCCCATCATTCCTGATGGAGAAGGCCCCATCTTTCCTGCTGGGGAAGGCGCATCTTTCCTGCTGGGGAAGGCCCCATCTTTCCTGCTGTAGAAGGCCCCATCTTTCCTTCTGGGGAAGGCCTCATCTTTCCTGCTGGGAAAGGCCCATCTTTCCTGCTGGAGAAGGCCCCATCTTTCCTGCTGGGGAAGGCCCCATCTTTCCTGCTGGGCAAGACCCTATCTTTCCTGCTCGGGAAGACCCTATCTTTCCTGCTGGGGAAGACCCTATCTTTCCTGCTGGGGAAGGCCCCATCTTTCCTGCTGGGGAAGACCCTATCTTTCCTGCTGGGGAAGACCCTATCTTTCCTGCTGGGGAAGACCCTATCTTTCCTGCTGGGCAAGACCCTATCTTTCCTGCTGGGGAAGACCCTATCTTTCCTGCTGGGGAAGGACCCTATCTTTCCTGCTGGGGAAGACCCTATCTTTCCTGCTGGGGAAGACCCTATCTTTCCTGCTGGGGAAGACCCTATCTTTCCTGCTGGGGAAGGCCCCATCTTTCCTGCTGGGGAAGACCCTATCTTTCCTGCTGGGGAAGACCCTATCTTTCCTGCTGGGGAAGGCCCCATCTTTCCTGCTGGGGAAGACCCTATCTTTCCTGCTGGGGAAGGCCCCATCTTTCCTGCTGGGGAAGACCCTATCTTTCCTGCTGGGGAAGACCCTATCTTTCCTGCTGGGGAAGACCCTATCTTTCCTGCTGGGCAAGACCCTATCTTTCCTGCTGGGGAAGACCCTATCTTTCCTGCTGGGCAAGACCCTATCTTTCCTGCTGGGGAAGGCTGACAAGTATTGAATACAACTCTACTATACGAAAACTTCGATCTGCGTCCACAGATACCAAGTGCCATGTAGTCGGTGGAGACAGTTCAAATACTGAAACGCATATGCTACTTCCAAAACATTTAATTGGAATTAACTTTCTATAGAATGTAAATCAATATATCTCCAAATTAATGAAACAATGAACTTGTCAAGTGTTGAAACAGCTCGCGGTAGCAGTGACAGCGTCGCTAGAAATACTCCGCCTTCTCGGAACTTACTCCGATAGCCTTGAAGTAATTCCTCTCCACAGATAACAATATCTACAGCTTTTGAAATAATTTAAGCCCAAACCTTAGGCAAACATATCGCGTTCACAAATTTCGAGTGCTGAAGTTTTTGAATGAGACAAACCGTGTAAAGTGTAACGAACACAGCTTACAATAAACGATTTAATCAAATGTGTTTCATCATAAGTAATCAACAAAAGTTAATACAACATCTGAACTATTTATAATACTTTATAATACATTTATATTAAAAGAGTTCATTCAAAATATCCACACGCACTAGTTTATTAACACAGATTAGTTTCGGCGACGAGTCGCCTTCATCAGTAATTGGCTAACATTCTGAATCAGTGACACACCAGTGACATCGATAGTAAACTAGTGTGTGGTGAGATTTTGAATGTGCTCTTTCAATATTAACCGTTGTGAGTTGTTCTCAATAGCTAAGCTCTAATTGAATTAATACTTTACACTTTAAATGTTGTATTAGCCAGACTTACTGATGATGACTGTCATTGAAACGTGTTTAAGGAATAATTTACTGATTATTAAATGCATTACTTGTTGTAAGGATGGGAGCTCAAAAGTGTTGATATATGTAAACAGTTTTCTCAATATTTAGAAGTTTAGAAAGTATTATTTTTTGCTAACTTTTGATTGTTAAGGTTATGTAAACTATCACCGGTGTTACTTAACTTCCGTCGGTTGATATTATCTCAATAGTTTTCTCACAAATACTGTCTTAATAAATAAATAATAAGGTTTCCGGCGCACCCTTACCCTTTTGCTTGTGGAACGCTCTCGCGGATTTGTAAGTTACCGCAACATTAGTAATCATTCTATAACAAAATAAGCAGAAATTCTTGCAGAAACCTTATTTTGTATTAGTAAATAATAAAACAATATGAACAAATAAGTTTTAAAGTCAATTCATATTTAGCTTAATTTTATTTATTATTTTAGTTACTTGCTATTAAATAATTACAATTAATGTAAAGTAACCTAACCTATTAGTTAAAACAGCTGTTCTACCACATAACCTATAACATAAAATAAGTTGCTTTATGAATACCATATGTTATTACTTATTTTCAGCTAAATGAGACGAAATGACTTTATTGCATAACTTACTAACTTTGTGAGAAATATTTCTCGCATATAAAACTAAAATTAATTAATTAAATTTAATAAACAAATTAATATTTGGAAAAAACCGTATTAACATCAAGTGTCGTCCCCTACAGTTAATAAAACATTTTTGTTTATATGACTTTGGATATTTAAGCACAGTCTTTGACGGACTTGACCCTTACAGATCGAGCTATCTGCCTGGCTCTCAAGATAACAGGTCTGGAGTTGGTTAGTTTAATTGCTTTTAAGATTAAATCACACGCACTACAGAACACTAAATCACAACAAATTTAAATAGGACTTATTTTACTCAGCAGCCAAGGTAAAACCATATAGCCCAGTATTTTAGTGAAAAAATTTCCATAATTATTTTGTCGCAGCATCAATTATCAATTAGGTTATCTCACTCAGTGTCAGATTAATTGTCACTCTGTTAATGATTAAAAGTGACACTTTAGAAAAAAAATATTTTTGGAAGTTAAATATAGAGCCCTATAGCAATGTTCTTGTTATAAAATTGCATGCACTACTACTATTACTACAACATTATGCCAAGTACTACTACAACATTATGGCAAGTACTACTACAACATTATGGCAAGTACTACTACAACATTATCCCAAGTTAAGTACTACTACAACATTACGGCAAGTACTATTACTATAATATGGCAAGTACTACTACAACATTATCCCAAGTTAAGTACTACTACAAAATTACGGCAAGTACTATTACTATAATATGGCAAGTACTACTACAACATTATGCCAAGTACTACTACAACATTATCCCAAGTTAAGTACTACTACAAAATTACGGCAAGTACTATTACTATAATATGGCAAGTACTACTACAACATTATGCCAAGTACTACTACAACATTATGGCAAGTACTATTACTAGAATATGGCAAGTACTACTACAACATTATGGCAAGTACTACTACTACAATATTATGGCAAGTACTATTACTAGAATATAAGTACTACTACTACATTGTGGCAAATACTACTACAACTATATTATGGCAAACACTACTAATACATTACGCCAAATACTACAACTACATTATGGCAAATACTACTACTACTACATTATGGCAAATACTACTACTACATATCACAAATACTACTACTACATTATGGCAAATACTACTACTACATTATGGCAAATACTACTACTACATATGGCAAATACTACGACATATGGCAAATACTACTACTGCGTTATGGCAAATATTACTACTACATTATTGCAAATACTACTACTACATTATGGCAAATACTACTACTGCATTATGGCAAATACTACTACTACATATGGCAAATACTACTACTAATACATTACGGCAAATATTACTACTACATATGGCAAATACTACTACTACATTATGGCAAATATTACTACTACATATCGCAAATACTACTACTGCATTATGGCTAATATTACTACTACATTATGGCAAATACTACTACTGCATTATGGCAAATACTACTACTGCATTATGCAAATACTACTACTACATTATGGCAAATACTACTACTACATTATGGCAAATACTACTACTACTGAATTATGGTAAACATTACTACTACAATATGGTAAATACTACTACTACATATAGCAAATACTACTACTACTACTACATTATGGTAAATATTACTACTACATTATGGCAAACACTACTACGACATATGACAAATACTACTACTACATATGGCAAATATTACTATTACGTTATGGCAAATAGTACTACGACATATGGCAAATACTACTATTACAACATTATGGCAAATACTACTACTACTACATTATGGCAAATACTACTACTACTGCATTATGGCAAATATTAAAACTACATTATGGCAAATACTACTTTTACATATGGCAAATACTACTACTACATATGGCAAATACTACTACTGGATTATTCCAAATACTACTACTGCATTATGGCAAATACTACGACATATGGCAAATACTACTACTACTACATTATGGCAAATACTACTACTACTACATTATGGCAAATACTACTACTACATATGGCAAACACTACTACTGAATTATTCCAAACACTACTACTGCATTATGACAAATACTACTACATATGGCAAATACTACTACTACATATGGCAAATACTACTACTACATATGGCAAATACTACTACTACATATGGCAAATACTACTACTACATATGACAAATACTACTACTGCATTATGGCAAATACTACTACTACATTATGGCAAATATTTCTACTACATTGTGGCAAATACTAGTACGTCATCTGGCAAATACTACTACTACTACACTATGGCAAATACTACTACTACTACTACTGCATTATGGCAAATATTAAAACTACATTATGGCAAATACTACTTTTACATATGGCAAATACTACTACGACATTATGTCAAATACTACTACTGCATTGTGGCAAATATTACTACTAAATTATGGCAAATACTATTACTACATATGGCAAATACTACTACTGGATTGTGGCAAATACTACTACTTCATTATGGCAAATACTACTACTGCATTATGGCAAATGCTACTACGACATATGGCAAATACTACTTACTACTGAATTATTCCAAATACTACTACTGCATTATGGCAAATACTACTACTACATATGGCAAATACTACTATTCCATTATGTCAAATACTACTACTCTATTATGGCAAATACTACTACTACATTATGGCAAATATTTCTACTACATTATGGCAAATACTAGTACATCTGGCAAATACTACTACTACATTATGGCAAATACTACTCATGCATTATGGCAAATAGTACTACCACATATGGCAAATACTACTACGACATATGGCAAATACTACTACTACTACATCATGGCAAATACTACTACGACATATGGCAAATACTACTACTACATTATGGCAAATATTTCTACTACATTATGGCAAATACTAGTACATCTGGCAAATACTACTACTACATTATGGCAAATACTACTCATGCATTATGGCAAATAGTACTACCTCATATGGCAAATACTACTACGACATATGGCAAATACTACTACTACTACATTATGGCAAATACTACTACGACATATGGCAAATACTACTACTACATTATTACAAGTACTACTACTACATTAGAGAAAATTAGATACATAAAAATGTAACACCAATTTTTAATGACAAGTAGCCATACAAAAAGAAATGTCCGTAAATATGTAAATAAAGGATTTATACTAATTTCACATCTGTAGCTATTGTTTCGTTCTAGGTCTACCAATCCTAGCACTTGAGCCTTTTCCCATTAGCCGTAAGAATTAATATTTCAGCACACGCAAAAACCAGAACTATGAAAAAATCGTCCAATATAAACAGGAGGGTCTAAATGTTTAGGAGATGCCTAGACTGATTAAAACTTGAGGTTAGGAGCGACCTATTTTTCGTTACGGAAAGTAAATGCTCAGTAAGACAAGAATTTTGCAAACGTTTTACAAAGTAAAATCTTACGAGTTGACTAGAACCGCCAGACCCAAATTTACTAGAGCCTAGAGTAGCCTATGAAGAAGGAATGAAGTTTTGAAAAAAAAATTAGCTCCATAATATAGGCGCAGCCACGGAAACGACTTTGAAAAATTTTCAATTTACAGAAGATATGGAATTTTTCCGAGGAAAGTGTTATTGGTACAATAATGACAGTGTTCGTTCTAAACCACTTCCTCAGGCGAAGCAACGACTGCTAGAATTGCCATCAGGACGATGCAATACATTGGAGAATGGCACCGCTGTCATGTACTTTGCCACACATTATACACTAGCATGGTAACAGCTTATATGCAATAATATATTGCATTATAAAAGAAATTATATCACTTCATCTTATTCTATTCTAAAAGTTATTATATCTTGATATAAAATTAATTTAAAAGAATAATTAGTAAGCAGGCCTATAATTGAAAATATTTATATAAGAATAATGAATAAAAATTAGGTATAATAATTACTAAAGATAATCAAGTATTAATTCCATAATGATACATTTTCAAGTATTTTATGTGTATAATATTACAAATTTATGTGTATATTATAAATGATATTTTCGTAAGCAGGGCAGCGCGAGTAAAATGCTATTAAAGTTTAAATGACGACAGAAATGCCCAACAGGAGAAAATGTAGCAAACTATTAAAAACAAACGAAAAATGTTACAGAATCGCTCCTCCAAAGTTGCATTATTAAATTCGGCAAGCCAGAATGATTATTCACCCACAGTGGATTTTGAAATAAAGTAACATATAGGCGCATCCTATAGGAACTATTAAATAAAATCGAATTTCAATGTAGAACGCGATCATTGGATCACGAATGTGGACACAGAAATGTAACTAAACTGCTCACCATGCTACTGACGGTTACGTATGAATCCTATGGTACCGCACATTAACACTTCTCTACTACACGGCCTCCACACGCTTGTAACTGATGAAATAATAAAAGAAAAAAGATATAGTTGTGGTAAACAGAGTTTGATAACAAAGTGACGTCACCGCACTACTGCGCTTCCCAAAAACATATCACTAGTTGTTTTTATTGTGTGCTAGCGGTTCTTTGCTTTATCTGCCTTTTCTTGTACACGTTATTTCTCCACTTCACCATGCAAATGTTTCAAAGATGGACTTTTCATCAAGTTTGTAACGATTTACAGCCAGATTTACTCAAATGAAAACGGTTAAGGCAACTGACTTTTAAACTATTCGAATTGAGTTTAGAAACTGTGGTATTGGAAAGGATTATATACGATATACGTCTTATACAGTTTTATTATCTACAATACTGTGGTATTTAAAAGGATTATATACGATATACGTCTTATATAGTTTTATTATCTACAATACTGTGGTATTGGAAAGGATTATATACGATATACGTCTTATACAGTTTTATTATCTACAATACTGTGGTATTTAAAAGGATTATATACGATATACGTCTTATACAGTTTTATCATCTACAATACTGTGGTATTGGAAAGGATTATATACGATATACGTCTTATACAGTTTTATTATCTACAATACTGTGGTATTTAAAAGGATTATATACGATATACGTCTTATACAGTTTTATCATCTACAATACTGTGGTATTTAAAAGGATTATATACGATATACGTCTTATACAGTTTTATTATCTACAATACTGTGGTATTTAAAAGGATTATATACGATATACGTCTTATACAGTTTTATCATCTACAATACTGTGGTATTTAAAAGGATTATATACGATATACGTCTATACAGTTTTATTATCTACAATACTGTGGTATTGGAAAGGATTATATACGATATACGTCTTATACAGTTTTATCATCTACAAAACTGTGGTATTTAAAAGGATTATATACGATATACGTCTTATACAGTTTTATCATCTACAATACTGTGGTATTTAAAAGGATTATGTACGATATACGTCTTATACAGTTTTATCATCTACAATACTGTGGTATTTAAAAGGATTATATACGATATACGTCTTATACAGTTTTACTATCTACAATACTGTGGTATTTAAAAGGATTATATACGATATACGTGTATACAGTTTTATTATCTACAATACTGTGGTATTTAAAAGGATTATATACGATATACGTCTATACAGTTTTATTATCTACAATACTGTGGTATTGGAAAGAATTATATACGATATACGTATTATACAGTTTTATCATCTACAATACTGTGGTATTTAAAAGGATTATATACGATATACGTCTTATACAGTTTTATCATCTACAATACTGTGGTATTTAAAAGGATTATATACGATATACGTCTTATACAGTTTTATCATCTACAATACTGTGGTATTTAAAAGGATTATATACGATATACGTCTTATACAGTTTTATCATCTACAATACTGTGGTATTTAAAAGGATTATATACGATATACGTCTTATACAGTTTTATTATCTACAATACTGTGGTATTGGAAAGGATTATATACGATACACGTCAAATACAGTTTTATTATCTACAATACTGTGGTATTGGAAAGGATTATATACGATATACGTCTTATACAGTTTTATTATCTACAATACTGTGATATTTAAAAGGATTATATACAATACACGTCTTATACAGTTTTATCATCTACAATACTGTGGTATTTAAAAGGATTATATACGATATACGTCTTATAGTTTTATCATCTACAATACTGTGGCATTTAAAAGGATTATATACGATATACGTCTTATACAGTTTTATCATCTACATTACTGTGGTATTTAAAAGGATTATATACGATATACGTCTTATACAGTTTTATTATCTACAATACTGTGGTATTTAAAAGGATTATATACGATATACGTCTATACAGTTTTATTATCTACAATACTGTGGTATTTAAAAGGATTATATACGATATACGTCTTATACAGTTTTATTATCTACAATACTGTGGTATTGGAAAGGATTATATACGATATACGTATTATACAGTTTTATTATCTACAATACTGTGGTATTTAAAAGGATTATATACGATATACGTCTTATACAGTTTTATCATCTACAATACTGTGGTATTTAAACGGATTATATACGATACACGTCAAATACAGTTTTATTATCTACAATACTGTGGTATTTAAACGGATTATATACGATACACGAAAAATACAGTTTTATTATCTACAATAGTGTGGTATTTAAAAGGATTATATACGATATAAGTCTTATACAGTTTTATCATCTACAATACTGTTTTATTTAAACGGATTATATACGATACACGTCAAATACAGTTTTATTATCTACAATACTGTGGTATTTAAAAAGATTATATACGATATAAGTCTTATACAGTTTTATTATCTACAATACTGTGGTATTTAAAAGGATTATATACGATATACGTCTTATACAGTTTTATCATCTACAATACTGTGGTATTGGAAAGGATTATATACGATATACGTCTATACAGTTTTATTATCTACAATACTGTGGTATTGGAAAGGATTATATACGATATACGTCTTATACAGTTTTATCATCTACAATACTGTAGTATTTAAAAGGATTATATACGATATACGTCTTATACAGTTTTATCATCTACAATACTGTGGTATTTAAAAGGATTATATACGATATAAATCTTATACAGCTTTATTATCTACAATACTGTGGTATTTAAAAGGATTATATACGATATACGTCTTATACAGTTTTATCATCTACAATACTGTGGTATTGGAAAGGATTATATACGATATAGGTCTTATACAGTTTTATCATCTACAATACTGTGGCATTTAAAAGGATTATATACGATATACGTCTTATACAGTTTTATTATCTACAATACTGTGGTATTTAAAAGGATTATATACGATATACGTCTATACAGTTTTATTATCTACAATACTGTGGTATTGGAAAGGATTATATACGATATACGTCTTATACAGTTTTATCATCTACAATACTGTGGTATTTAAAAGGATTATATACGATATACGTCTTTTACAGTTTTATTATCTACAATACTGTGGTATTTAAAAGGATTATATACGATATACGTCTATACAGTTTTATTATCTACAATACTGTGGTATTTAAAAGGATTATATACGATATACGTCTATACAGTTTTATTATCTACAATACTGTGGTATTTAAAAGGATTATATACGATATACGTCTATACAGTTTTATTATCTACAATACTGTGGTATTGGAAAGGATTATATACGATATACGTCTTATACAGTTTTATCATCTACAATACTGTGGTATTTAAAAGGATTATATACGATATACGTCTTATACAGTTTTATTATCTACAATACTGTGGTATTTAAAAGGATTATATACGATATACGTCTATACAGTTTTATTATCTACAATACTGTGGTATTTAAAAGGATTATATACGATATACGTCTATACAGTTTTATTATCTACAATACTGTGGTATTGGAAAGGATTATATACGATATACGTGTATACAGTTTTATTATCTACAATACTGTGGTATTTAAAAGGATTATATACGATATACGTCTATACAGTTTTATTATCTACAATACTGTGGTATTGGAAAGGATTATATACGATATACGTCTTATACAGTTTTATCATCTACAATACTGTGGTATTTAAAAGGATTATATACGATATACGTCTTATACAGTTTTATTATCTACAATACTGTGGTATTTAAAAGGATTATATACGATATACGTCTATACAGTTTTATTATCTACAATACTGTGGTATTGGAAAGGATTATATACGATATACGTATTACACAGTTTTATCATCTACAATACTGTGGTATTTAAAAGGATTATATACGATATACGTCTATACAGTTTTATTATCTACAATACTGTGGTATTTAAAAGGATTATATACGATATACGTGTATACAGTTTTATTATCTACAATACTGTGGTATTGGAAAGGATTATATACGATATAAGTCTTATACAGTTTTATTATCTACAATACTGTGGTATTTAAAAGGATTATATACGATATACGTCTATACAGTTTTATTATCTACAATACTGTGGTATTGGAAAGGATTATATACGATATAAGTCTTATACAGTTTTATTATCTACAATACTGTGGTATTTAAAAGGATTATATACGATATACGTGTATACAGTTTTATTATCTACAATACTGTGGTATTGGAAAGGATTATATACGATATAAGTCTTATACAGTTTTATTATCTACAATACTGTGGTATTTAAAAGGATTATATACGATATACGTGTATACAGTTTTATTATCTACAATACTGTGGTATTGGAAAGGATTATATACGATATAAGTCTTATACAGTTTTATTATCTACAATACTGTGGTATTTAAAAGGATTATATACGATATACGTCTATACAGTTTTATTATCTACAATACTGTGGTATTGGAAAGGATTATATACGATATACGTATTACACAGTTTTATCATCTACAATACTGTGGTATTTAAAAGGATTATATACGATATACGTCTATACAGTTTTATTATCTACAATACTGTGGTATTTAAAAGGATTATATACGATATACGTCTATACAGTTTTATTATCTACAATACTGTGGTATTTAAAAGGATTATATACGATATACGTCTATACAGTTTTATTATCTACAATACTGTGGTATTGGAAAGGATTATATACGATATACGTGTATACAGTTTTATTATCTACAATACTGTGGTATTTAAAAGGATTATATACGATATACGTCTATACAGTTTTATTATCTACAATACTGTGGTATTGGAAAGGATTATATACGATATACGTCTTATACAGTTTTATCATCTACAATACTGTGGTATTTAAAAGGATTATATACGATATACGTCTTATACAGTTTTATTATCTACAATACTGTGGTATTTAAAAGGATTATATACGATATACGTCTATACAGTTTTATTATCTACAATACTGTGGTATTTAAAAGGATTATATACGATATACGTCTATACAGTTTTATTATCTACAATACTGTGGTATTGGAAAGGATTATATACGATATACGTCTTACACAGTTTTATCATCTACAATACTGTGGTATTTAAAAGGATTATATACGATATACGTCTTATACAGTTTTATCATCTACAATACTGTGGTATTTAAAAGGATTATATACGATATACGTCTTATACAGTTTTATCATCTACAATACTGTGGTATTTAAAAGGATTATATACGATATACGTCTTATACAGTTTTATCATCTACAATACTGTGGTATTTAAAAGGATTATATACGATATACGTCTTATACAGTTTTATCATCTACAATACTGTGGTATTTAAAAGGATTATATACGATATACGTCTTATACAGTTTTATCATCTACAATACTGTGGTATTTAAAAGGATTATATACGATATACGTCTTATACAGTTTTATCATCTACATTAATGTGGTATTTAAAAGGATTATATACGATATACGTCTTATACAGTTTTATTATCTACAATACTGTGGTATTTAAAAGGATTATATACGATATATGTCTATACAGTTTTATTATCTAAAATACTGTGGTATTGGAAAGGATTATATACGATATACGTCTTATACAGTTTTATTATCTACAATACTGTGGTATTTAAAAGGATTATATACGATATAAGTCTTATACAGTTTTATTATCTACAATACTGTGGTATTTAAAAGGATTATATACGATATACGTCTTATACAGTTTTATCATCTACAATACTGTGGAATTGGAAAGGATTATATACGATATACGTCTATACAGTTTTATTATCTACAATACTGTGGTATTTAAAAGGATTATATACGATATATGTCTATACAGTTTTATCATCTACAATACTGTGGTATTTAAAAGGATTATATACGATATACGTCTTATACAGTTTTATCATCTACAATACTGTGGAATTGGAAAGGATTATATACGATATACGTCTATACAGTTTTATTATCTACAATACTGTGGTATTTAAAAGGATTATATACGATATACGTCTTATACAGTTTTATCATCTACAATACTGTGGAATTGGAAAGGATTATATACGATATACGTCTATACAGTTTTATTATCTACAATACTGTGGTATTTAAAAGGATTATATACGATATATGTCTATACAGTTTTATCATCTACAATACTGTGGTATTTAAAAGGATTATATACGATATACGTCTTATACAGTTTTATCATCTACAATACTGTGGTATTTAAAAGGATTATATACGATATACGTCTTATACAGTTTTATCATCTACAATACTGTGGTATTTAAAAGGATTATATACGATATACGTCTTATACAGTTTTATCATCTACATTAATGTGGTATTTAAAAGGATTATATACGATATACGTCTTATACAGTTTTATTATCTACAATACTGTGGTATTTAAAAGGATTATATACGATATATGTCTATACAGTTTTATTATCTAAAATACTGTGGTATTGGAAAGGATTATATACGATATACGTCTTATACAGTTTTATTATCTACAATACTGTGGTATTTAAAAGGATTATATACGATATAAGTCTTATACAGTTTTATTATCTACAATACTGTGGTATTTAAAAGGATTATATACGATATACGTCTTATACAGTTTTATCATCTACAATACTGTGGAATTGGAAAGGATTATATACGATATACGTCTATACAGTTTTATTATCTACAATACTGTGGTATTTAAAAGGATTATATACGATATATGTCTATACAGTTTTATCATCTACAATACTGTGGTATTTAAAAGGATTATATACGATATACGTCTTATACAGTTTTATCATCTACAATACTGTGGAATTGGAAAGGATTATATACGATATACGTCTATACAGTTTTATTATCTACAATACTGTGGTATTGGAAAGGATTATATACGATATAAGTCTTATACAGTTTTATTATCTACAATACTGTGGTATTTAAAAGGATTATATACGATATACGTCTTATACAGTTTTATCATCTACAATACTGTGGTATTTAAAAGGATTATATACGATATACGTCTTATACAGTTTTATCATCTACAATACTGTGGTATTTAAAAGGATTATATACGATATATGTCTTATACAGTTTTATCATCTACAATACTGTGGTATTGGAAAAGACTTTCTCGGTATCTATCGGTCATTATTAGTCTACAGCAAAAATATACCTGTGACGTAGAAAGCCCTCGGGAACACAGGGAAAGAAATTCAAATTGGTTCTGATGCTTCAAAACGTAAACTTTTGAAAAAACATTAATGTTTACTTTCCAGCACTCACGAAAACTTTATAAATAGTGTGTGTGTGTGTGTGTGTGTGTGTGTGTGTGTGTGTGTGTGTGTGTGTGTGTGTGTGTGTGTGTATGTATATATATATATATATATATATATATATAAGCAACACAGATCGACTACAAATATACTTAAAATTAAAATTTTGCTAAATTCTTTCTTATCGCGCCCTTTGAAGGTTTCCTCTAAATTTCATATCGGTAGCATTAGTTTCAGTTATGCTTTGATCAATCAATCAGTCAGCACTTCAATTTTTATTTAGAGAGATTACAATACAGCTGCGAATGCTAAGTTGGGTTAGGGCGTTTGAAAGAAATACGTTTAGGATCTACTAATGCTCGAACTAAATAGTTTATGAGTGAAACACGGTATTTTTATTCCGTGTGGTGGTTTAGTGGAGGCGCCTTATCAAGTAACTAGTTTACGTTAGGAAACTTCATTTAGCTACTTTATATAACCAAATCTAAGCTACCCAGATACTTTGTAGAGAACATAGTGCTCCGTTTTATAAGGAAATCTTTTCTTTTTAATGTTTAGTTTTATAAAATTTTTGAGGCGCAAACTTCACATTTTATTATTTTATATGTTCAGAAGGACCTTCTGTAATACAATGTAAACATCTCTACAATGCATATGACTTCTGTACAATTACCTTCCTTCAATTCGGAGTTTCAAATTGCATAAACAATTAAACACAAATTGTAATAAATAATTGTCAGTGAATACTTTTATATTTCCATTTTATAAAAGCTATAAGAACTGCCTAACACACACAGGTGTGGAGGGGCGAGATGATTAATGATGCAAAGGGACTCGCATGCAAATGGCGTCTAATCATGGCGGACAAGAGGTAGTTATCCATTAATACCGCCCTACAACCAACCACTTTTATAACAAACGATACAATGCCCTAAAAGTTTAAAATTGTATTAAAAACTTGATACTCTTAGACGCGTTCCGTAAAGGCAGAGGAACGAAGGAAGGGGTTGGTCAGTGCAGGGTGTTTCGGTGGAAAGATCGTTTGTCAAACGGACATGGACCACCGTGTTAACACAGACCACACCTAACCTGTGGTTGTATGGTCGTCAAACTTGGCAAACCCTTGACTAACGTGCACTAACACACTGTAACAGCTTAAACAATTCCTTTATCCCAAGAGAAGGCATAATAAAACTATCAATGTCCAGAGTATGTCAGCGTGTGCGCTTGTTAATGGTGCTACCACCTTCTTGTAGCCGTACAAAAGGCAATCAGAGCTATGCTTACAATTGCATTGCAGATAAAATAACCCTTCCGCGCCTGTGGAATCAATATTGACACACGTCTACGAGATCAGTATTGACACAGATCGGTGAAGTCAGCATTGACACGCATCTGTGAAGTCAGTATTGACACACATCGGTAGAATCAGTATTGACACACACACAGGTGGAGTCAACATTGATACACATTGATGGAGTCAGCATTGATACGCATCGGTGGAGTCAGTATTGACACACATTTGTGGGATCAGTATCGTCACACATACGTGGAGTCAGGATTGGCACGCATCTGTGGAGTCAGTATTGGTGTTCGTCTGTGGATACACCATTGACACACATCTGTGGAGTCAGTATTAACACACATCGGTGGAGTCGGCATTGACACACATCGGTGGAGTCAACATTGACACGCATCTTTGGGATCTGTACTGACACGAATCTGTGGAGTCAGTATTGGTGTTCGTCTGTGGATACAGCATTGACACACATCGGTGGAGTCAGCATTGACACGCATCTGTGGAGTCAGTATTGGTGTTCGTCTGTGGATACAGTATTGACACACATCCGTTGAGCCAGCATTGACACCTGTCTGTGGAGTCAGTATTGGAACATGTTTGAAGAATAAGTATTATACAAACTTAAGAATACAAAGTTACGACTACCAGCATTGGCACACATCCGTTGAGCCAGCATTGACACCTGTCTGTGGAGTCAGTATTGGTGTCCGTCTGTGGATACAGTATTGACACACATCCGTTGAGCCAGCATTGACACCTGTCTGTGGAGTCAGTATTGGAACATGTTTGAAGATTAAGTATTATACACACTTAAGAATACAAAGTTACGACTACCAGCATTGACACACATCCGTTGAGCCATCATTGACACCTGTCTGTGGAGTCAGTATTGGTGTTCGTCTGTGGATACAGTATTGACACACATCCGTTGAGCCAGCATTGACACCTGTCTGTGGATACAGTATTGACACACATCCGTTGAGCCAGCATTAACACCTGTCTGTGGATACAGTATTGACACACATCCGTTGAGCCAGCATTGACACCTGTCTGTGGATACAGTATTGACACATCCGTTGAGCCAGAATTGACACCTGTCTGTGGAGTCAGTATTGGAACATGTTTGAAGATTAAGTATTATACACACTTAAGAATACAAAGTTACGACTACCAGCATTGGCACACATCCGTTGAGCCAGCATTGACACCTGTCTGTGGAGTCAGTATTGGTGTTCGTCTGTGGATACAGTATTGACACACATCCGTTGAGAAAGCATTGACACCTGTCTGTGGATACAGTATTGACACACATCCGTTGAGCCAGCATTGACACCTGTCTGTGGATACAGTATTGGCACACATCCGTTGAGCCAGCATTGACACCTGTCTGTGGATACAGTATTGACACACATCCGTTGAGCCAGCATTGACACCTGTCTGTGGAGTCAGTATTGGAACATGTTTGAAGATTAAGTATTATACACACTTAAGAATACAAAGTTACGACTACCATTGACACAGGTTTCTACAGTAATTTGATTTGCAATGTAAGTATCGTCACGCTCTGTAGAGGCAGAACTTCCACAGTACTCAGATTTTGCTCTCAGTATTTACTGCTTTTAACTCAAGCTCAGGCCTAAAAGTAGGCTAAGTGTACGTTTCGGCAGTCTGACCATTATCTATGACTACGAGCAAATTCCTTAACAGAGTTATCGATAAAGTAGCAAAAGCTTGTAAATCGAAATATTGATAAATAAGTGAGAAAGGTTTGAAATTAATTTTTTTCGGGGTCAGATCCTCTTCATTAAAACATGTTTTGTTAGAAGATGCCATTGCTCTCGCTTTCACCCCCTCGAGTTTAGCGCAGCGGGCTTCCATAACCTACTTTAACATCTTTGTGTCAAGTTTCATTGCTTCATTTGGTAAGTAAGAACCGTACAGACGCAATCACACACACGAGCGACCAACTTTGTGTAACGCACTGAATTAATCGGAAATTCTACTTTGGAAGACAAAATAGGATAACTGGAGTAACTAATTTCAATGCTTTCCAAAAAAGAGTCACGTCTGGTGGTAATAAAAGTCAATTTCAATGACGTCTCCTTGTACATATTCAACGAATCGAGAGCAAGTCTATGATTAGGGATTGTCTAGCTACAATACCGTAGTTTCCTTCTACTCCAGTTTCAGGGTTTCTTTTAGTTCTTTCCCCTATTTGACTTATTCCTTCGCAAACTCCTCCATGCTCGGGGCTATAACTGGTAGAATTACCTTCATAACTCCGTTAGAGAATAGATCTGTTTCAGATATCCAACCTAGCAAATGATATTCCTAGATACTTTCCTATATTCCAGACTAGTATTTGGATTAAACTAATATCTCGTTAGTAATCGTAAATTAGTACTTGGATAAAACTACTATCTCGTAAGTTATCGTTATTTAGTACTTGGATCAAACTACTATCCCATTAGTTAGCGTTATTTAGTACCTGGATTAAACTAATTAGTTATCGTAAATTAGTACTTGGATAAAACTACTATCTCGTAAGTTATCGTTATTTAGTACTTGGATCAAACTACTATCCCATTAGTTAGCGTTATTTAGTACCTGGATTAAACTAATTAGTTATCGTAAATTAGTACTTGGATAAAACTACTATCTCGTAAGTTATCGTTATTTAGTACTTGGATCAAACTACTATCCCATTAGTTAGCGTTATTTAGTACCTGGATTAAACTAATTAGTTATCGTAAATTAGTACTTGGATAAAACTACTATCTCGTAAGTTATCGTTATTTAGTACTTGGATCAAACTACTATCCCATTAGTTAGCGTTATTTAGTACCTGGATTAAACTAATTAGTTATCGTAAATTAGTACTTGGATAAAACTACTATCTCGTAAGTTATCGTTATTTAGTACTTGGATCAAACTACTATCCCATTAGTTAGCGTTATTTAGTACCTGGATTAAACTAATTAGTTATCGTAAATTAGTACTTGGATAAAACTACTATCTCGTAAGTTATCGTTATTTAGTACTTGGATCAAACTACTATCCCATTAGTTAGCGTTATTTAGTACCTGGATTAAACTAATTAGTTATCGTAAATTAGTACTTGGATAAAACTACTATCTCGTAAGTTATCGTTATTTAGTACTTGGATCAAACTACTATCTCGTTAGTACGTAAATTAGTACTTGGATAAAACTACTATCTCGTAAGTTATCGTTATTTAGTACTTGGATCAAACTACTATCCCATTAGTTAGCGTTATTTAGTACCTGGATTAAACTAATTAATTATCGTAAATTAGTACTTGGATCAAACTACTATCTCGTAAGTTATCGTTATTTAGTACTTGGATCAAACTACTATCCCATTAGTTAGCGTTATTTAGTACCTGGATTAAACTAATTAGTTATCGTAAATTAGTACTTGGATCAAACTACTATCTCGTAAGTTATCGTTATTTAGTACTTGGATCAAACTACTATCTCGTTAGTACGTAAATTAGTACTTGGATAAAACTACTATCTCGTAAGTTATCGTTATTTAGTACTTGGATCAAACTACTATCCCATTAGTTAGCGTTATTTAGTACCTGGATTAAACTAATTAGTTATCGTAAATTAGTACTTGGATAAAACTACTATCTCGTAAGTTATCGTTATTTAGTACTTGGATCAAACTACTATCTCGTTAGTACGTAAATTAGTACTTGGATAAAACTACTATCTCGTAAGTTATCGTTATTTAGTACTTGGATCAAACTACTATCCCATTAGTTAGCGTTATTTAATACTTGGATCAAACTACTATCCCATTAGTTAGCGTTATTTAGTACTTGGATCAAACTATTATCCCATTAGTTAGCGTTATTTAATACTTGGATCAAACTACTATCCCATTAGTTAGCGTTATTTAGTACCTGGATTAAACTAATTAGTTATCGTAAATTAGTACTTGGATCAAACTACTATCTCGTAAGTTATCGTTATTTAGTACTTGGATCAAACTACTATCCCATTAGTTAGCGTTATTTAGTACTTGGATCAAACTACTATCTCGTAAGTTATCGTTATTTAGTACTTGGATCAAACTACTATCCCATTAGTTAGCGTTATTTAGTACCTGGATCAAACTACTATCCCATTAGTTAGCGTTATTTAGTACCTGGATTAAACTAATTAGTTATCGTAAATTAGTACTTGGATCAAACTACTATCTCGTAAGTTATCGTTATTTAGTACTTGGATCAAACTACTATCCCATTAGTTAGCGTTATTTAGTACCTGGATTAAACTAATTAGTTATCGTAAATTAGTACTTGGATCAAACTACTATCTCGTAAGTTATCGTTATTTAGTACTTGGATCAAACTACTATCCCATTAGTTAGCGTTATTTAATACTTGGATCAAACTACTATCCCATTAGTTAGCGTTATTTAGTACCTGGATTAAACTAATTAGTTATCGTAAATTAGTACTTGGATCAAACTACTATCTCGTAAGTTATCGTTATTTAGTACTTGGATCAAACTACTATCCCATTAGTTAGCGTTATTTAGTACCTGGATTAAACTAATTAGTTATCGTAAATTAGTACTTGGATCAAACTACTATCTCGTAAGTTATCGTTATTTAGTACTTGGATCAAACTACTATCCCATTAGTTAGCGTTATTTAGTACCTGGATTAAACTAATTAGTTATCGTAAATTAGTACTTGGATCAAACTACTATCCCATTAGTTAGCGTTATTTAATACTTGGATCAAACTACTATCCCATTAGTTAGCGTTATTTAGTACCTGGATTAAACTAATTAGTTATCGTAAATTAGTACTTGGATCAAACTACTATCTCGTAAGTTATCGTTATTTAGTACTTGGATCAAACTACTATCCCATTAGTTAGCGTTATTTAGTACCTGGATTAAACTAATTAGTTATCGTAAATTAGTACTTGGATAAAACTACTATCTCGTAAGTTATCGTTATTTAGTACTTGGATCAAACTACTATCCCATTAGTTAGCGTTATTTAGTACCTGGATTAAACTAATTAGTTATCGTAAATTAGTACTTGGATAAAACTACTATCTCGTAAGTTATCGTTATTTAGTACTTGGATCAAACTACTATCCCATTAGTTAGCGTTATTTAGTACCTGGATTAAACTAATTAGTTATCGTAAATTAGTACTTGGATAAAACTACTATCTCGTAAGTTATCGTTATTTAGTACTTGGATCAAACTACTATCCCATTAGTTAGCGTTATTTAGTACCTGGATTAAACTAATTAGTTATCGTAAATTAGTACTTGGATAAAACTACTATCTCGTAAGTTATCGTTATTTAGTACTTGGATCAAACTACTATCCCATTAGTTAGCGTTATTTAGTACCTGGATTAAACTAATTAGTTATCGTAAATTAGTACTTGGATAAAACTACTATCTCGTAAGTTATCGTTATTTAGTACTTGGATCAAACTACTATCTCGTTAGTACGTAAATTAGTACTTGGATAAAACTACTATCTCGTAAGTTATCGTTATTTAGTACTTGGATCAAACTACTATCCCATTAGTTAGCGTTATTTAGTACCTGGATTAAACTAATTAATTATCGTAAATTAGTACTTGGATCAAACTACTATCTCGTAAGTTATCGTTATTTAGTACTTGGATCAAACTACTATCCCATTAGTTAGCGTTATTTAGTACCTGGATTAAACTAATTAGTTATCGTAAATTAGTACTTGGATCAAACTACTATCTCGTAAGTTATCGTTATTTAGTACTTGGATCAAACTACTATCTCGTTAGTACGTAAATTAGTACTTGGATAAAACTACTATCTCGTAAGTTATCGTTATTTAGTACTTGGATCAAACTACTATCCCATTAGTTAGCGTTATTTAGTACCTGGATTAAACTAATTAGTTATCGTAAATTAGTACTTGGATCAAACTACTATCTCGTAAGTTATCGTTATTTAGTACTTGGATCAAACTACTATCCCATTAGTTAGCGTTATTTAGTACCTGGATTAAACTAATTAGTTATCGTAAATTAGTACTTGGATCAAACTACTATCTCGTAAGTTATCGTTATTTAGTACTTGGATCAAACTACTATCTCGTTAGTACGTAAATTAGTACTTGGATAAAACTACTATCTCGTAAGTTATCGTTATTTAGTACTTGGATCAAACTACTATCTCGTTAGTACGTAAATTAGTACTTGGATAAAACTACTATCTCGTAAGTTATCGTTATTTAGTACTTGGATCAAACTACTATCCCATTAGTTAGCGTTATTTAATACTTGAATCAAACTACTATCCCATTAGTTAGCGTTATTTAGTACTTGGATCAAACTACTATCCCATTAGTTAGCGTTATTTAGTACTTGGATCAAACTACTATCCCATTAGTTAGCGTTATTTAATACTTGGATCAAACTACTATCCCATTAGTTAGCGTTATTTAATACTTGGATCAAACTACTATCCCATTAGTTAGCGTTATTTAGTACTTGGATCAAACTATTATCCCATTAGTTAGCGTTATTTAATACTTGGATCAAACTACTAACACGTTAGTTATTAGTATTTAGTATTTGGATAGAAATATATTTTCCTTTGCTAAATAGAGAGTAAACGCTCAGGTTTTTTTATCTTGGGAAACAGGTAGCCCGGTTGCTCTGTGAGGACTAGCCTGGACAGTTACTTTGTTCTTACGGCACTCTAACGGCTTCGCTCGTGTCACGCGGCTCCGCGAGCTAATTAAGTTTCTCCAATGAGGTGTTTTGTTTAATAGAATAATCTGGTTACAATTATTCACGATACTTTTTCTTTTCAATACAAAATTGAATTAAAAATTGTCAAAAAATCAAGAGCTTTTACTTTGGCTTCAAGGCTTCCTACATAACCAAACACGTCGTCATGACATTACATTATTGTATATACGTTCAATCTAAACGTTTTGCATTGTATATAGTAGGCCTAATTATATAGTAATTTTTTAAATGATTTTTATCACTCAAGTCAGATTTACAGCAGTTAATTGTTAGAGTTACTCTACAAATTGTCTCATAAACGGGTGTGCAAACCTACTTCATGAATTCTAGCTTCCTACAACATCCCCCAAGACCTTGAAAGTAGCAACAGATATCTGAAGCCAAACAATGACACAGTTCGTAAAAACAAATTGCAAATGGATTCTACTTTAAGCCAATAAAAAGTGAGGCTAATAGAATAATAATAAATACAGTATAAATAATTGCGGACATTTAAATTTCTGTATTCCCAAAGGATTGAAAATAGGTGAGCGATTGTAGAGGATTGCGGTGTTTATAGCAGTGTATAGGTGTAATAATTTTGTAAGGGTAACGGGGCAGACGCAGGAGTGCACAAAGAGGAAGAGCGCCTGAGGACGTGTAACGGTACCGGAGTAGCAGGGGTGCTAATTAGGATGTGCTACGAGGAATCCGTGTGGCGGATCGCACTAGTGGAATCTACATTTTAGCACATTAAACATTAGTCATTCATGTAAACATATGAAGAATTTATATTGGTTTTCCTTAGGAAAACAAAAATTACTATTTTAACAATAGAAAAAATTCAGAAAAAAATTTCAAGTCAATTCCTACTTTGGTTAACACAGAAACTTTCAAGTCAATTCCTACTTTGGTTAACAGAAAAAAATTTCAAGTCAATTCCTACTTTGGTTAACACAGAAACTTTCAAGTCAATTCCTACTTTGGTTAACAGAAAAAAAATGTCAAGTCAATTCCTACTTTGGTTAACACAGAAACTTTCAAGTCAATTCCTACTTTGGTTAACAGAAAAAAATTTCAAGTCAATTCCTACTTTGGTTAACACAGAAACTTTCAAGTCAATTCCTACTTTGGTTAACAGAAAAAAATTTCAAGTCAATTCCTACTTTGGTTAACACAGAAACTTTCAAGTCAATTCCTACTTTGGTTAACAGAAAAAAAATGTCAAGTCAATTCCTACTTTGGTTAACACAGAAACTTTCAAGTCAATTCCTACTTTGGTTAACAGAAAAAAAATGTCAAGTCAATTCATACTTTGGTTAACACAGAATAAAATGTCAAGTCAATTCCTACTTTGGTTAACACAGAAAAAATTTATTTTAGTTACCTTTTATTAAATAATTACAATTAATATACAAGTATGTACATATGAGAGAATAACAATATTAAGTGGCAAGATATAAGGCAATTTTGCCATACGTGTCCTTTATCATTGGCTTTTATTAAGAAAAGGTGCCTATTAGTCTCTAAACCTAATATTTAAAGGATTCCTGGAAGCCATTAGATAATTAGTAAGCAGTCCTTGAAATAAAGGAATAGGCAATCTAGTAAAAAGGTTCTCTGCATGAATCATTTGGACAAATGTTTCAACGAGAGATAGAGAAAACGGAAAGTTTTTTGGTTAAACACACTACGAGCAGCTATTTTGTAGAAGCTTAAAGCCATAATACTAAGGTAACGTAACTCTACACAAGGTTCTGTCTAAGATTATTTATTTATGTTCATTTTATATTAATGATTACGCCCGGTACTGCTGAAAGTGGCTTCCTTATTCTTATTTATCGCAACAATAATCCTCTTAAAAATAAAATCAACCAATGTTTTCCACACTTACAATCAATCATATTTTCCCAACGTCAGAAAATTGTTGTGCAAGGCCAGCGTCAATCAATCAGTCCATACATTCAACGCACAGCAAGCCAGGAATCCAAATAAATAGCCAAGATACACATCGAGTAATATCAAGATGGCCGCCGTGCCTCCATTTATCAGAGGGCACTGTCGAAGCATCAATCAAAACGTTTCCAGTCTGTCGGTCCGCCAAACGCAACCATTCCGTCGTGATCTTCGCTGCGGGGTCGCTGATCCACGGCCGTTCTATCAAACCGAATACAGTATTGTTTGTGGGCGTAGTGGAGCCGCAGTGGGTTTACTGAGGTGTAAACAAAGTTGCCTTTGCAAAGATTTAAAGGTAAACAGCATCATACCTTATTGAAATTAACATAAAGCTCAAGTGAAAAAATCATAGAAAGGAGAAAAGAAATTTTAGTTTTTTCCCTGGCGATAAACCAATTGTGGTTATAATCGCCAATCAACAAATAAGACAGAAACGCAATATTATAGATAAAACAAAATAATAATTTTAAAAAATTTAATTAAAACAAAAATTACAAAACAAACAAATAAAAAAACTGAAACATAGCAGTAATTATATAAAATTAAATATGTAACAATATACCACAATAAAAAAAACATATAATAAATTTAAAAAAATTAACAATAAATGTATAACAATGAAAAACATTTAATGTATAAAACTATAAATAACAAAATACCAACAACAAACAACTTAACAGTAAATAAATAATAACAATATTTAAAACATAACGATACATAACAATTTAACACAAAAAAAAATCTAAATAACTAAAAACAATAACAAAAACATAGCATATATTAAATTTAAATAAATAAAACACTATACACAAAACACACAAAGAAATATTTATATGACTTTATTGCATATGAATTATCGTGAAGTGTTGAGCGATCCTTTCCTACATCCTTGGTCACGCTAACAGGACAAAGGAAGTGCGGGAGACTATACTTAAAGCCTTCAGTGGCGGATACGTAAACAAAGTAAAAGTAGCGTCAACATTTTGTGATTCGTCTACTCAATAATTCGGAGGGAATAAGTCGGAGGGAAGGTTACCGAGAGTTGCCATGGAATGGACGTCACCGGAGAGAAGAAGAAAGGGAAGACCCAGACTAACATGGGGAGAAACCATCAAAAAATCTACAAGTGAAAGGAACTTCAGGATATCAGGAGAAAGAGATTTCAAGCAAACTTGTTATGTAAAAATACCATTTATAATGTGTAATTTTTATTTTAAATAGATTTAATTAGGTTGAGAAAATATTTTAAGGTCTTTTTCAGTTTAGTTTATATATTAATGTTCTTTTGGTTTGTTACACCTTATGTAACATACCGCGGTCTTTAATAAAAGGTTATCTCCAGGTTGTTATTGCTGGGTCCTAATCGACGAATAATTAAGTTCTGTATACTCACTGACTCTAAGAGCGCCTTGACCATAACAGAGAACCGGAAACCAGGAAGCTATTCATTCAGATTAGAAGAGATAATAAATTTACTCAACACTCTCAGCAAAGATGACAAACAAATACAGCTCCAGTGGATCCCCTCACACTGCGGCATCGACGGTAATGAAAAAGCAGATACAATCGCCAAACAAGCAGCGGAAATGGGCCCAGTCTTCTTACCACAGTACTCTCTAAAGAAATGCCTGAGTGCTGAAAACATCAGTTAGAAGAAAATGGATCCACCGTTGGAGAGAAGAAACCAAAGGTAGAAACCTCTATGATATTCAAAAAGAACCAAATGATTTGGAAATGTATCAAGGGGTTCCCAGATTTACAGCCGTCTTTGCAGCACGAGCAAGAATCGGACACATTGTGACTGAGATCTATCTCTTCAGATTTAATCTGAGTGAATCTCCACTCTGCCCTAACTGTAGAAAAGAGGAGGAGACTCTAGACCATATCCTCCTTCGATGCTCCTCACCAATTTCACCAAGAGCAGCTCTGCTGTCTGCGCTGGGAAGCCAGGGAAACATCAAAACAATACTGATCGATAAACAGTTTTGGACCATGGCTGCAGCAACTTATTATGGACATCGGACAATCGGAGTCACATGACCCTGGACGTCCGCATGAAGAAGTAAGAAGTCTACTCAATAATTACTTCTAAAATTTTACTTATGGGAATATTTGTAGCAAGGAAAATAAATTTAAAAAGTTTTATATTTAAAAGGTACATTTAAAAAATGAATTAATATTAGCAACACCTATAATAACATCAACTGTCATACACTGCAAGTTTTTTTTTATGTAGATTTTTTTTATTAATGACTGAACATTTGAACAAAATATATAAAGGGAGAGTGTAAACTAATAGAGTGCATTGAAATAGTGTTACTTTTGACAAGGCCCGAGTAAATAACTAGGTCAGGTTATTAATTCATAATATCTTTTATTGTGGCTTCTGTTATATTCTTAATTATAATTAAAAGAGAATGTTTAAACAAATTTTCAGCCAGTAAAATCATCTTTTGTTTAAGGACTATTGGATAATGTAATAATATTATCGTCTCACACACAAGACCAGATGGGTTCGATGTTACAAGCGTCAACAATGTTAATATATCAAACAATGATAACCTTTGCCTTTAATTCAAACAAATTACTTAAAGTTTATTATACTCTATACTTTTTTGTAATGTTAGAATGTTACTGAAAGAATATTGTAAAGTGCAAGTCGAGTTATAAAGCTTACATGAGCACGACTCGGATCCGGATCGTATTAAGACCACGAGCATAAAGCTTACATGAGCAGGACCCGGATCGTAAACGAGACCACAAGCATAAAGCTTACATGAGCACGACTCGGATTCGGATCGTATTAAGACCACGAGCATAAAGCTTACATGAGCAGGACCCGGATCGTAAACGAGACCACGAGCATAAAGCTTACATGAGCAGGACCCGGATCGTAAACGAGACCACGAGCATAAAGCTTACATGAGCAGGACCCGGATCCGAATCGTATTAAGACCACACGCATAAGCTTACAAGAGCGGGACTCGGATTAGGATCATATTAAGACCACAAGCATAAAGCTTACAGGAGCAGGACCCGGATCCGGATCGTATTAGGATCATGAGCATAAAGCTTACAGGAGCCGCACAGTGTTCAGAGCGAGAGTATAAAGGTTACTACTACTACGGCCATCTTAGCAGCTAGGTTTCTATGTATTCGTATTGACCTGTGCCACAACGATCCAAGGCAATGCGATGCTCTGCCGGGCAAAACAAACAGCGTATCGGAAGAAAGTTCGCGCTTTCTCCGCGACACTATCCCCACTTTCACGAACCCAATAGATCGCTCAACCTCTGCCCATAGAACACGGCACTCTCTTCGCAGAATTCATTTAATATAGCGTGGAAGATATAAGAGTGAGAACGAAAAATATTGAATTTGCAAACGGATAACAAGTACAACTATAATTTTGTTATAAAATTGCCATTTTTATTTCATGTCACCACTAGAACTGTGTTAAACATATTTAATATTTTGTCATTACTCTTGATAAAAATAATTGGTTTCCTCTCATTTTAACAAAATATATATAGCCACAATGTTACTGAGTTGTGCTACAGATGCGAATGTTTTAGTGCGACGACTTTCAGATTATCACAAGATAAAAGTGACGTTATCGCTGCAATAAAAGAAACATTTGGTAGAATAAGCCGTTAAGGAAGAGATTTCCTACTAAAATTTAGCGGAAGAAAACTGAAGGACTGGGCAAAGGAGCATCAGACTTGTTTCGGATGCTATACCCTGGGAATTCCTCACACCGGCCGTGAGACAGCTGGTGACCAACGCCGTACCCACCTCTCTTCCAGCATACCCACTTCAGGGATAGAACTAATACGTGGCATTCCTTAGTAATGTTGATTCCACCTCTATCCTTCGCCTTAGGCATTAAAGTCAAAGACATCGTTATGACTCCGAGAGTGTTAAGTATAGGTTTAGATCCTTTCCTATAACGTAACCCCAGGGTTTTATATTCGTCACTAATATATCTATTTACACTCTTTCCTACATCGCGGTCCACGGAGTTTCATCTCCTTCACCTAATCCAACTATTTACACTTTTTCCTATATCGCGGCCTCAGGGTTTTATATCCTTCAACTAATCCAACTATTTACAACCTTTCCTATATCGTGGCCCCAGGGCTTTATATATTTAAACTAATCCCAATATTTAGCCCCTTTCCTATATCGCGGTACTAGGGGTTTTATATCCTTTAACTAATCCAACTACTGTATTTACTTTCTTTCCTATATCGCGGTCCCAAGGTTTTATATCCTTGAACTAATCCAACTATTTAATGTGTTTCCTACCTTGCGGCCCCAGGGTTTTATATCCTTCAGCTAATCGAACTATTTACTTTCTTTCCTATATAGCGGTCCCAGGGTTTTATATCTTTCAACTGATCCAACTATATACTTTCTTTCCTATATTTTGCGACCCCAAGGTTTTATATCCTTCAGCTAATCTAACTATTTACTTTCTTTCCTATATTTCGCGGTCCGAAGGTTTTATATCCTTCAGCTAATCGAACTATTTACTTTCTTTCCTATATTTCACGGTCCCAAGGTTGTATATCCTTCAGCTAATCGAATTATTTACTTTCTTTCCTATATTTCGCGGCCCCAAGGTTGTATATCCTTCAGCTAATCGAACTATTTACTTTCTTTCCTATATTTCGCGGTCCCAAGATTGTATATCGTTCAGCTAATCGAACTATTTACTTTCTTTCCTATATTTCGCGGCCCCAAGGTTTTATATCCTACAGGTAATCGAACTATTGACTTTCATTCCTATATTTCGCGGTCCCAAGATTGTATATCCTTCAGCTAATCGAACTATTTACTATCTTTCCTATATTTCGCGGTCCCAAGGTTTTATATCCTACAGGTAATCGAACTATTGACTTTCTTTCCTATATTTCGCGGCCCCAAGGTTTTATATCCTTCAGCTAATCGAACTATTTACTTTCTTTCCTATATTTCGCGGTCCCAAGGTAGTATATCCTTCAGCTAATCGAACTATTTACTTTCTTTCCTATATTTCGCGGTCCCAAGATTGTATATCCTTCAGCTAATCGAACTATTTACTTTCTTTCCTATATTTCGCGGTCCCAAGGTTTTATACCCTACAGGTAATCGAACTATTGACTTTCTTTCCTATATTTCGCGGCCCCAATGTTTTATATCCTTCAGCTAATCGAACTATTTACTTTCTTTCCTATATTTCGCGGTCCCAAGGTTTTATATCCTTCAGCTAATCGAACTATTTACTTTCTTTCCTATATTTCGCGGTCCCAAGATTGTATATCGTTCAGCTAATCGAACTATTTACTTTCTTTCCTATATTTCGCGGCCCCAAGGTTTTATATCCTACAGGTAATCGAACTATTGACTTTCTTTCCTATATTTCGCGGTCCCAAGATTGTATATCCTTCAGCTAATCGAACTATTTACTATCTTTCCTATATTTCGCGGTCCCAAGGTTTTATATCCTACAGGTAATCGAACTATTGACTTTCTTTCCTATATTTCGCGGCCCCAAGGTTTTATATCCTTCAGCTAATCGAACTATTTACTTTCTTTCCTATATTTCGCGGTCCCAAGGTAGTATATCCTTCAGCTAATCGAACTATTTACTTTCTTTCCTATATTTCGCGGTCCCAGGATTGTATATCCTTCAGCTAATCGAACAATTTACTTTCTTTCCTATATTTCGCGGTCCCAAGGTTTTATATCCTACAGGTAATCGAACTATTGACTTTCTTTCCTATATTTCGCGGTCCCAAGGTTTTATATCCTTCAGTTACTCGAACTATTTACTTTCTTTCCTATATCGCGGTCCCAAGGTTTTATATCCTTCAGCTAATCGAACTATTTACTTTCATTCCTATATTTCGCGGTCCCAAGGTTTTATATCCTTCAGCTAATCGAACTATTTACTTTCTTTCCTATATTTCGCGGTCCCAAGGTTTTATATCCTACAGGTAATCGAACTATTGACTTTCTTTCCTATATTTCGCGGTCCCAAGGTTTTATATCCTTCAGCTACTCGAACTATTTACTTTCTTTCCTATATTTCGCGGTCCAAAGGTTGTATATCCTTCAGCTAATCGAACTATTTACTTTCTTTCCTATATTTCGCGGTCCCAAGATTGTATATCCTTCAGCTAATCGAACAATTTACTTTCTTTCCTATATTTCGCGGTCCCAAGGTTTTATATCCTACAGGTAATCGAACTATTGACTTTCTTTCCTATATTTCGCGGTCCCAAGGTTTTATATCCTTCAGCTAATCGAACTATTTACTTTCTTTCCTATATCGCGGTCCCAAGGTTTTATATCCTTAAACTAATCGAACTATTTACTTTCTTTCCTATATCGCGGTCCCAAGGTTTTATATCCTTAAACTAATCTAACTATTTACAAGCTTTCCTCATATCGCATTTCCAGGGGTTTAAATTCCTCACCTAATCCATCTATTTACAACTCTTTCCAAAGTAACTGGTCCAAAAAAATATTATTAAAATAATTCTAACGCTCAGCTCGAGCCATGTTCTTTCCAGGCGAATGTTGACTGCTTCCTCATTCAGTTAGTTAGTATCGAGAACAACTGTTACTAAAAGGAAATTAAATCTGGTAGTATAATTTGGATAGTTGTGTATAGACATGAGTTATGACTGCGTGTATCTGTGTGTGCGCGCGTGTGTGCTCGTGTACGGGTATCACTTTGTCTACACTATTACGATGTTTATGGTACTTATTCAACCCTGTTTTATTATTTAATTTCGGGTGAATGAATATAATTAATACATCACACAATTAGCACATTAACTAAACATGCAGGCCGCATAACGACGTATTAAAGTATAAAAATGCTGACACACTCTACCCTACTGCACAAAGTGGGTGCTATTCCTTAAACATAGTCTCTATGTCGTTAAAAGGATGTTGTTCTGCCGTACAAGCACTACCAGGAACCTGACACACATTTACATATCCAGATAACGTTACAGAGACATTAATGCCAGCGTATTGCATGTTAACGGGTGAACTACCTTTTCAAGAGGCGTTGAAGTCTTCCCTTTGATAATATTTATTCTAAGCAATGATGAGGTGAAAGCACAAACTGCCACTATATTTGGCATCATGTCTGTATATATTAAATGCAAAATGTATGTAGTCTAGCGCGTATTATTATCTCTACACGGAAGCTTGTTCTCCTGCTTGACGAACCAAACACCGCTTCAAGTCTTCTTTAGTCTTACTGCTGTCACCGTTCCGAGGATATCCGATCACAATGATCAATCAGTCCATTGTCGATTACAGGAAAAAGGGAAGGAAGCGTTCTGCAATGAATGAATCGATCATGAGGTTGCTGTTTCGTCGTGTAGGGTAGTGGGGAATACTCAAACTCCCGTTTGGCCAGGCGAAAGTTGGTCGTACCGCACAAAGGCCCCCGATTAATTAAGCGAGACAATATAAGGCCGACAATAGCGCCATCAGATATCGATTGTGGTCTGTTGGTCCGCCATTAGGCGCTCCGCGGGGTCCTCTCGGGGGGTCCCCCTGTTACCGTCCAATGGGAAAGCGGCCCCACCCGCACTGTAGGGGACTCACCTGCTTCGAACTTTTACATAATGCATTACCTTTATGCTATTAATCATACGTTAAAAATAATCCGTAACGTGGTGCAGCCTTGAGTCGCCCAACAATGGCCTCCACGGCGATTACATGCTTTAATAATAAAAACAAAGCCAATCTTTGCGGTCCAATCTTGATTGCTAGTTGTGCCGTGTGAACCATATGGCTCTTTTGCTACAGCTGCATAACATTCATTAAACGCCCTGTAGGCCTATATGCTAATGCAAATGTAAAGCAATATCGTATAAGTTTGGCCACTGCAATAACTTGATACTTTTAATGCACGTCATTAAATTCCTTCTATCACTTCACACTTCCCTTACACGCGCACACGCACGCACACACACACAAATAAATAAATAAATAAATAAATATATATATTATTAGAGTTTTAAATCGTTAATAGAATACTTTTTATTTATCAAGTTCCAATATATTTCTTTAAACATGTAGTGGATGGCACTTTATGTTAATACAGTTTTATCTAATATTAATTCGTTAATTAAATTTAATGAATTAATTTTAATTTTATATGGGAGAAAAACATTTCACAAAAGGGGCAAGGTATGCAATATAGTTATTTCGTCCAATTTGGCTTAAAATAATTGACAACATATGATTTCGTAGCACAGCTGTTTTTGGTTATAGGTTATGTTGTAACGCATAGGCTATGTTACTTTATTTATATTAATTGTAATTATTTGATAAAAACTAACTAAAATATATTTTTGTTCCTAAGTAAGGACTAACTATAAATAATTCTTGGTTATATTAATTGTTTTTATATGTTTATAGAGTATTGGCCAATATTACTACAAGTATCATTCGAATATTTATTCTCCGAATGTTAACGTGAGGAGAGGTAAGCCCTAATGGTTTATCACCAGTATTACTTCTTTACTTACACAGCACTTGCGTATAATGGAGCTCAGAGGTTACGCACCCCTAAGAGTCTTGTAGTTTTGTGATTAGTCTATGCTAACAATAGACGCATCACGCTGAAGAAGTCAAGGAGTTAGAAACCTCCCCTGATATTTGTACACGAAATAAAAATTTAAATTATTTTCAAGAATAAAGACATTCCTAATGGCTCCAGCAAATGGATTGTGTAATAAATTCTCAAAGCGTTTGTATGCCAATCACCGAATTCAACTGTGGTGACCTCAAACCAAAAGATCCTGACCAAGAGCCATGGATTTCGATTGCCTGATTTTTTTTTAATCTAGAAACTATCCCCTTTAATTATCTACTTATTTACGTATTTTCTTGAGAAACCGAAATATAAATAAATTTAACGAAATAAAATCCCAATCACCACAACTTTAAAAAAAATACATTTATCCACTATAAAGTAACACCTTACGTACGTTTCGGTTACCAAATAACCATCTTCAAAGACACTGTAATGGTTACTTCTGAACGTGGTAACTGTTATCAGAAATGAATGTAAGGCGTTAAATTATAGTCGATAAATTTGATTATTTTTTTATGTAGCCGTTGAGATTGTATTGTGTATAATTACGCTACTAAATAATTACTTATCCGCGTGTATTAGCATTCCTAATTGGTTGATTTACGTGTCGAAGCAACTCTACTTGCTAATTAACGCAAAGAACCTTTCTCTCTCCCACTAGATCGGAGCCTCGGAGGCGATAGCTTCACCAGGCAAGGACGTTCGGAGCCTCTCAGATCTGTTTCTACGGAAGAACCACGTATTACCAAGAAGTGAATCTACAAGTGATCGAGAAATCCTATTTCAAAGCAACAGTGAACTCAAGAAAGCTCCTGTGTGTTGGACATGTTTTGCATAATCGTAGCAGATATAAAGTACTGGAGACAACATTTCAGGGGGTTTTTAAGGAGACGGGGAATATCGAGGTTAAAAACCCATAGGAGCTGGACCTCCGTATATAGCGCCCGCATCTTTAGACGCAAGAAGTCTATATCTTTACGAAGCCCAGAACGTAAAGGTAACAGACATAAAGTTCTGGAGACAAAACTTCAGGGGGTTTTTGAGGAGACGAGGAATCTCGAGGTTTAAAACCCTTAGGAGCTGGACCTCCGTATATAGCGCCCGCATTTTTAGACGCAAGAAGTCTATATCTTTACGAAGCCCAGAACGTAAAGGTAACAGACATAAAGTTCTGGAGACAAAACTTCAGGGGGTTTTTGAGGAGACGAGGAATCTCGAGGTTTAAAACCCTTAGGAGCTGGACCTCCGTATATAGCGCCCGCATCTTTAGACGCAAGAAGTCAATATCTTTGCGAAGCCCAGAACGTAAAGGTAACAGACATAAAGTTCTGGAGACAAAATTTCAGGGGATTTTTGAGGAGGCGAGGAATCTCGAGGTTTAAAACCCTTAGGAGCTGGACCTCCGTATATAGCGCCCGCATCTTTAGACGCAAGAAGTCAATATCTTTGCGAAGCCCAGAACGTAAAGGTAACAGACATAAAGTTCTGGAGACAAAATTTCAGGGGATTTTTGAGGAGGCGAGGAATCTCGAGGTTTAAAACCCTTAGGAGCTGGACCTCCGTATATAGCGCCCGCATCTTTAGACGCAAGAAGACAATATCTTTGCGAAGCCCAGAACGTAAAGGTAACAGACATAAAGTTCTGGAGACAAAATTTCAGGGGATTTTTGAGGAGGCGAGGAATCTCGAGGTTTAAAACCCTTAGGAGCTAGACCTCCGTATATAGCGCCCGCATCTTTAGACGCAAGAAGTCAATATCTTTGCGAAGCCCAGAACGTAAAGGTAACAGACATAAAGTTCTGGAGACAAAATTTCAGGGGATTTTTGAGGAGGCGAGGAATCTCGAGGTTTAAAACCCTTAGGAGCTGGACCTCCGTATATAGCGCCCGCATCTTTAGACGCAAGAAGTCAATATCTTTGCGAAGCCCAGAACGTAAAGGTAACAGACATAAAGTTCTGGAGACAAAATTTCAGGGGATTTTTGAGGAGGCGAGGAATCTCGAGGTTTAAAACCCTTAGGAGCTGGACCTCCGTATATAGCGCCCGCATCTTTAGATGCAAGAAGTCTATATCTTTGCGAAGCCCAGAACGTAAAGGTAACAGACATAAAGTTCTGGAGACAAAACTTCAGGGGGTTTTTGAGGAGACGGGGAATCTCGAGGATGAAAACCTTTAGGAGCTGGACCTCCGTATATAGCGCCCGCATTTTTAGATGCAAGAAGTCTATATCTTTGCGAAGCCCAGAACGTAGAGGTAACAGACATAAAGTTCTGGAGACAAAACTTCAGGGGGTTTTTGAGGAGACGGGGAATCTCGAGGATGAAAACCTTTAGGAGCTGGACCTCCGTATATAGCGCCCGCATTTTTAGATGCAAGAAGTCTATATCTTTGCGAAGAACAGAACGTAGAGGTAACAGACATAAAGTTCTGGAGACAAAACTTCAGGGGGTTTTTGAGGAGACGGGGAATCTCGAGGATGAAAACCTTTAGAAGCTGGACCTCCGTATATAGCGCCCGCATTTTTAGATGCAAGAAGTCTATATCTTTGCGAAGAACAGAACGTAGAGGTAACAGACATAAAGTTCTGGAGACAAAACTTCAGGGGGTTTTTGAGGAGACGGGGAATCTCGAGGATGAAAACCTTTAGAAGCTGGACCTCCGTATATAGCGCCCGCATTTTTAGATGCAAGAAGTCTATATCTTTGCGAAGAACAGAACGTAGAGGTAACAGACATAAAGTTCTGGAGACAAAACTTCAGGGGGTTTTTGAGGAGACGGGGAATCTCGAGGATGAAAACCTTTAGAAGCTGGACCTCCGTATATAGCGCCCGCATATGTAGACGCAAGAAGTCTATATCTTTACGAAGCCCAGAACGTAAAGGTAACAGACATAAAGTTCTGGAGACAAAACGTCAGGGGGTTTTTGAGGAGACGGGGAAGATCCAAGTATATACGTTTGCGAAACCCAGAACCTTTAAGAACAAACGCTTATAAATGAGGTAATACACAATTAAAAGTACTTTAAATAAATTATGCAATAAATACGTCCAAATAATAAGATGAATGCTGATGGCTCCCAGACAGCTGAGGCGTTATATTTAAACATTGCCCTAAGACGTCGTATTCTGCCTAGCATAGAGCATAGAGCAGAATTAGCTGCCTAGTGTGGTGTGACACAATAGACGAGGTGACACGTCGTCAAACATAGCGGTACTGTGACAGGTCCGTAACCACTAAAAATGCGACATCTCATTGTTTGAAACTACCCAACATGGGCACGCTCTGACCAACAAAGTACTTCCGTTAGCCGACAAGCAAACATTTCTTGTAAACTTTATTTCACAAGAGTCTGTCTTTACCGCAGATATATTGCCGGGAAATGATAGTGCTGGAAATTATGTAATAATTTTATAAATATTATGACGATTTGTGCCCTCCCCCAATCGAACAGAAATATACAACGGATGATTAAAATTGGAAATGAATAACGTTTACTTTTTTGATAATATATCAAGGGAATTATCTGTACTACTACTATTGTCTATAGGGATAGAGAAACACGCCAAGTGTGCTATATAAGGAATGACTGTCATCGCTTGTCATACATCGGGGTCATAAAAGGCATTAAATAAGATAAAATGACAAATGAAAAAAAAATCTTCTGGCCAACAGAGAACATCAAGAGAAAACAGCCGATGCCAACACGGGGCTAACGTGACGGTTACATTCCCCAACATTAAACCTTTAGAAATGATTTTATTGGGTATTTATTTCCCGTGCCTACGTGTACTATTTTAGCGAACAAAATTATACCGGCCGACGCAGAAAGGCATCAGTGACAAGAAAAACATTATTACAACTCTCGCTCATGCCCCAAAAAATAACGATTTTGGAAAATTGTAATTCCCCCATTTGTGGTGCTAATAGTGCTGGTAAAAATGCACCCCACCCTCATTACAATGCTTATAAAACGAATCAAAAACATATCCTGAAGGTATATTGGTAATTATTGTTTGCTATTGCCACGGAAGGTTAATTTTATATACCTATGAAGTATCCAGTCAGGATAGATTTGGTTATACTTGTAATTTTATACATTTAACCAAATGTACACATGCAAGGCTACAATAGAGATCACGTGACGAAGTATTACTCCGCGGAAGTAGACTTTTAATTAGGTAATGTAAAGTTGTATAAAATTACAACCAAATCTATCCTGACTGGACACTTCACAGATATTTTTTCTATTATAGGTATATAGTAATTTATAAAATTACAAACCCATCCTAACTGGAGACTTTATAGCTATATATAAATATACGTATGCGTGGTACGCGAACGTAGGAGACTACTTCTGACTACTCTGCACTGAATTTTTTACCCAACTTTAATTTGATAAAATGGTATTTATTTCCCTAAGCGAGAGTTGTCGTTATTATTTTTGTATCGCTGATGACTTTCTACGTCAGCAGGTAGCGAGAGTTTTCGTTATTATTTTTGTATCGCTGATGAATTTCTACGTCAGCAGGTAGCGAGAGTTTTCGTTATTATTTTTGTATCGCTGATGAATTTCTACGTCAGCAGGTAGCGAGAGTTTTCGTTATTATTTTTGTATCGCTGATGACTTTCTACGTCAGCAGGTAGCGAGAGTTTTCGATATTATTTTTGTATCGCTGATGACTTTCTACGTCAGCAGGTAGCGAGAGTTTTCGTTATTATTTTTGTATCGCTGATGACTTTCTACGTCAGCAGGTAGCAAGAGTTTTCGTTATTATTTTTGTATCATCCTTTACATCCTCTCCATCCGGCAATGTATATTCTGTTAGTTTTAAACATTTATTTTGCAACCCCTTCTACCTTTCGCCATCCTTCACATCCTCTCCATCCGGCAATGTATATTCTGTTAGTTTTAAACATTTATTTCCAACCCCTTCTACCTTTCGTCATCCTTCACATCTTCTCCATCCGGCAATGTATATTCTGTTAGTTTTAAACATTTATTTCCAACCCCTTCTACCTTTCGCCATCCTTCACATCCTCTCCATCCGGCAATGTATATTCTGTTAGTTTTAAACATTTATTTCCCACCCCTTCTACCTTTCGTCATCCTTTACATCCTCTCCATCCGGCAATGTATATTCTGTTAGTTTTAAATATTTATTTTGCAACCCCTTCTACCTTTCGCCATCCTTCACATCCTCTCCATCCGGCAATGTATATTCTGTTAGTTTTAAACATTTATTTTGCAACCCCTTCTACCTTTCGCCATCCTTCACATCCTCTCCATCCGGCAATGTATATTCTGTTAGTTTTAAATATTTATTTTGCAACCCCTTCTACCTTTCGCCATCCTTCACATCCTCTCCATCCGGCAATGTATATTCTGTTAGTTTTAAATATTTATTTTGCAACCCCTTCTACCTTTCGCCATCCTTCACATCCTCTCCATCCGGCAATGTATATTCTGTTAGTTTTAAATATTTATTTTGCAACCCCTTCTACCTTTCGTCATCCTTCACATCCTCTCCATCCGGCAATGTATATTCTGTTAGTTTTAAATATTTATTTTGCAACCCCTTCTACCTTTCGCCATCCTTCACATCCTCTCCATCCGGCAATGTATATTCTGTTAGTTTTAAACATTTATTTTGCAACCCCTTCTACCTTTCGTCATCCTTTACATCCTCTCCATCCGGCAATGTATATTCTGTTAGTTTTAAACATTTATTTTGCAACCCCTTCTACCTTTCGTCATCCTTTACATCCTCTCCATCCGGCAATGTATATTCTGTTAGTTTTAAACATTTATTTTGCAACCCCTTCTACCTTTCGCCATCCTTCACATCCTCTCCATCCGGCAATGTATATTCTGTTAGTTTTAAATATTTATTTTGCAACCCCTTCTACCTTTCGCCATCATTCACATCCTCTCCATCCGGCAATGTATATTCTGTTAGTTTTAAACATTTATTTTGCAACCCCTTCTACCTTTCGTCATCCTTTACATCCTCTCCATCCGGCAATGTATATTCTGTTAGTTTTAAACATTTATTTTGCAACCCCTTCTACCTTTCGTCATCCTTTACATCCTCTCCATCCGGCAATGTATATTCTGTTAGTTTTAAACATTTATTTTGCAACCCCTTCTACCTTTCGTCATCCTTCACATCCTCTACATCCGGCAATGTATATTCTGTTAGTTTTAAACATTTATTTCCAACCCCTTCTACCTTTCGTCATCCTTCACATCTTCTCCATCCGGCAATGTATATTCTGTTAGTTTTAAACATTTATTTCCAACCCCTTCTACCTTTCGTCATCCTTCACATCTTCTCCATCCGGCAATGTATATTCTGTTAGTTTTAAACATTTATTTCCAACCCCTTCTACCTTTCGCCATCCTTCACATCCTCTCCATCCGGCAATGTATATTCTGTTAGTTTTAAACATTTATTTCCAACCCCTTCTACCTTTCGTCATCCTTCACATCTTCTCCATCCGGCAATGTATATTCTGTTAGTTTTAAACATTTATTTCCAACCTTGCTTCACGCTTTATAATTTTCTGCCCATATAACTGAGTATAGGCCTACCTTCCTCTTGCACTACAGCCATCTGGTTAACTGGGAAACGCAGTGAAGACGTGTTGTTCATGATCTGAATTCCCATTGCTTTTATATGTTGAATGCCGTGCAACATGTGGGGAATATTTCACATAGACTTTCACTACCAATAAGGCACCACCAGTTTAACGCCTATTTTGTACAGACCTTCGATCATGTGACTAAGGAAGATTTGGTATTATCTCTCTCTCTCTCTCTCTCTCTATTTACATAGACAATATTGAGATATATTGAGGCCCAGCCTACGCTTCTCTTATATCAATGAATGCAACTAATGCAGCTTTATTTTTCGCTCCTTTTAACTGTTGTAGGTTTAATACAAGCTTGTGCCCTAAACTTGACCCTTCCGCAACGAAATCTTCCTATTTCTCACCAACCTTTCATCCTCTAGTAGAGGAAGATTTTCGCCTAAACAGTCTGTAATTTTATTACTTATTTATTATTACTGTTTTCCCATTTATCCATCTAACTGTTGCAATCACATCTAACTGTTGCAATCACATCTAACTGCTGCAATCACATCTAACTGCTGCAATCACATCTAACTGCTGCAATCACATCTGGCTGTCGCAATCACATCTAACTGTTGCAATCACATCTAACTGCTGCAATCACATCTGGCTGTTGCAATCACATCTAACTGTTGCAATCACATCTAACTGTTGCAATCACATCTGACTGTTGCAATCACATCTAACTGTTGCAATCACATCTAACTGTTGCAATCACATCTGACTGTTGCAATCACATCTAACGGTTGCAATCACATCTAACGGTTGCAATCACATCTAACTGTTGCAATCACATCTAACTGTTGCAATCACATATTGGTTTAATAATACTTACACAAAAACAAAACTTAACAAGTTTTTTACAGACAATAGGCCTATAGCCTATGTTATTTTTGTATTAATTTGAATTTATTTTAGGTTTTTTTGCTTCATGGTTTTGAAGTATCTGTTGCAGATGCGAGTCGCTATAATGTATAATTCATGAGGTCACTGAAGAAGCTTAGAAGGCAAGAGGAGAAGCGGCGGGAAAGGAGGGGGGGGGGGCTTTAACTCTGGCGATCATCCGTCTGTCATCTGTGCACTAGATACATTTGACGCACAGATAAAATTAAACTTAGTTCATTTCTCTGCGACAAACCAAATTTGTTATCACTTATAACAAATACTTATCTCAAACACCTTTGCCTGATAAAACTTTAAACTGATAAATTATACTCATATTTATCATTTATACATAGTTTTAGGAAATATTACTCAAGTAAAAACATTGTTTCATAATAATTTCAAAGTGAAATGATTTTGTGTTTTTTTGTAGAACAATAAGATTGACCATTCTTAAAAATTGAATCCTATAAACGTCGTTGAAGTATGGTGAAATTCTTGTTGTATTCCAAAGACGATACGCAAATATAGTTCTTTAATGTTGAATTACAGCTGTTTTGGTGAAAGTTAAAAGAGTGTTACCTCACCGCCTTCAATATTTTCTATCTTCTTTATGGTAGGAAAAATACGATTTAGACAACCAAAGTGATTTTAAGTGTCGCTAGCGACAAAGTCTGATTCGGGAATAAATACGGACTTAACCTGAACGGCCTTCAAACCGTACAAACATAACACTATTTCATAGTGCGTTAAATTATTTTATATCTATTCTACAACGAAGCAACTAATAACAGCTTTGTTAAGTTTAACGCAGCAACAAGTGGCCACATACGTTGCGTAATCCACCATAGCTACTCATTGACAGTAGATGCGCAACGGGCGTCTGGGGTTTCACTTCACGATTGTTAACTCCGCTTGATTGTTTCTTTTTTATTTTCTTACACTATTTACCACTCTCCCTATATCCCTATATATTTACAGCCTACATGTTGCTCAAAATTTCAATCGTTAAAAGAATACTTTAAAAAAATATTATTTCAGCAACTAAATTTAATAAAATTATTTTAATAATTAATTTCGCTTCTATTTTCGCATTTAATGTTATGATTGTGTTACATGTAAAGTACAGCAGAATACATACTTATATTTTTATAATGAAAATGTAGGTCTATTTTTCTCCTTTTATATAAGCCTACTTAGGAGAAAAACTTTTCACAAAATAGACAAGGTATGGTTGTTCGTCCCATTTGGCTCAAAATAAGTGATAACATATGGTTTCATAAAACAGCTTTTTAACGCATAGGTCAAGTTACTTTACTTATATTAATTGTAATTATTTATAAAACAAATAGAATTTTTGTTTCTTGATTTAAGTAAGAATTGACAAAATATTTATACTAGCCAAACTGTTTGAAATTAAAGGTAGCATAATTAATCAAGGACAATAAATCCTGTAGAACCGTAGGGTAAACGCGTGTGGTGTATTTTTACGGCGATAGTTAAAGTAAGTTTTATAAACTATTTATAGTTTGCAACATTCAAAATCATTTTATTTCTTTCTGAACGATTTTTCGACAAACACACCTTAAACAAAACAAAATATTCTTCAATTTTACAGCTATTATTGGTTTTATGGAAAAAGACTGTTTATAGGCCTATATGAAAAAATCAACTTCAATTTCAATTAGGCTTCGACCTTCGATCGCTAATTTTCTGTCTTCTTCATGCCTAGAATAACTACGACACATTAATTTTCTATTTAAAAAAAAAAACAATTAATCTGACAAAAACATTTGTATATATATATATATATATATATATATATATATATATATATATATATAAAGAACATAAGTCAAAATACAAATACAAGAATTATAATTGAATTTACATTTGACTCTTTAGAAGTAACCTAAATCTAAATTAAGAAAGGTGAAGTAAACATTTTAAAGACAATCTATCTTTCTAAGATTGCATAAATTTCAACTAAAATATTTTAGTTTTCTTTGGATATAACATTTGATAATGCATTTTCTTGAAAATTAACCTTTTACTATAGTTAACAATAGTTTGAATTGTATTATTCAATTATAATTGTAAATTCAATTATAATTCTTGTATTTGTATTTTGACTTATGTTCTTTATTAATACACAAGAATACATATTGCGATATTTATATATATAAATATAAAATACGTTTTCTTGTTTAATAATTTAAAATAACATAGGTTATTCAAGTACAAGAATATTTATAAATTTATATCCACAGCTTTTCGTTGGCAAACAGTACCAACATCATCAGGAATGAAAATTACTTGTATTGAAAATTACAAATTCTTGTATTTGAATAACCTATGTTGTTTTAATATATATATATTTATTTATTTATTCTGGGCCTGAAAATAGCAAAATTAGCTGCCGAAACGTCGCTGATTATTTCTCATTGGAATATATATAGTCTAGTCTATGTTGATTGACTTATACCAAAAATTTGGTTTTACAATATCAAAGCTCAATACACATAATGGTTCCAGTTAGGCTTAAAGGTTAAATGTTGACCCGCCTAAATTAAAAATGGATAAAACGCGGCCGCCGCGCCGGCTTCGCGCTTTTTGCGACAAACATTTTAATCGCAAAATCTCACGTTTAATATTAAACTTGAACAAATCTATTTCTTTGCTCGACGGCAGAAAGACGGGGTTGGAAAAAAGTAAACAATGCATTGTTTCCAACAAGGAAGGCAACTCCGGCGCTTTCTCTCGTCATTTCCTTGTGCTATGGGTCGGAGACTAGAGACAGACGTGCTTCCGATATCCGCAGTTTTTTAAGCGATCCGTCAATAAACTGTTTCAGAGTTAATAATCAGTTAAATAAGTTAAAAAATATTACAAAAAATTGTGATGCAAAAATATTTCCGACTTGCTAACATCCAGTAGCAAAGCGGTTACATGATTGTTATTCCAGCAAGAATAACATTTGTTTCACCTTAAAGCAATACTGTCTTGTTGTAAAAATGTTACCCGGAAATGTTCCTAATTGGGCCGAACATTTAGAGCTAATTGCGTTAAGAACTAATATTTATAGAATTACTGTTAGGAATATAGCCTATTCCTGAACGGAAGGTACAAAATTTAATAACATATCCGTCTGTATAACTATATTTATAGATAGGCCTATAGGCTATTAGCCTGGTATAATTTTAATGTAATACTATCTATTCGTTTATTCAGCATTTCTACTAATCTCATGTTAGGTTCTTTAATCCAGTTATTAATATGCAATAGAGTAATTATTTTTTTAATTTCGATAATAGCCTACATGTAATCGTATATTTATCCACATCTATAGATCTAATGATTGTTCTTTTAGTTCAAGAAATACAATTATTTTGTTTTAATATACTTTTCAGTTTTAAAAGTCAACCAAACACGCACGCACACTCGCGCGCACACACAACACACACAAGCGCACACACACACGCGCGCGCGCGCATCCACAAACACACACACACACGCGCGCGCGCGCACACACCCACAAACACATACACACACACACACACACTTGCGCGCGCACAATTATTCACAATAGAGAGTGATGCCATTGTTAAGTTATAATTTCGACTGATTATTTGTAGCCTAGATAACTTGTGTTAACAGAAAAACACTTTTACTCACTACCGATAACACTGTACGCCTTGGTCTAATATTAAGTTAACAAATATGTGCAAATGTTGATTGTAATTTATTTTTCACAACAAATATACTATAATTAAGCGGGTGAAATACGTATTTCAGAGAAGGAACAAGTTGGAGACAAAAAGTTCTTGATTTTACTACGTTGTTAACTTGGAGAAATATTTAAATAAAATATGTTACCGTCAGCACGTAGACAGAGTTTGAGAACATCAATTTGCGACGCTAAACTTATTTAACAAATAGGCCTTTTAAAGGTTTTGTCATAGAAAAGTCGTTTTAAATGACGAGACTATAAGATAGCCTATAAGGTTATCTTATAGGCTCCCTATAGCCTATAAGATAGTCTATATGTTTTGTTCAAATTTTCAATCGATAAGAAAATACTTTTTATTCATCCATTCCAGTTCAAAAACATTTTTTTATTGTATGACAGATGCTAGAACAGTTTTTTCAAATATTAATTGATTAAATTAATTTAATTATGAATTAGTTTTAGTTTTATATGAGAAGAAAACTTCTCACAAAAGGGCAAGGTATGCAATATAGTTTTTATCGTTCCATTTGGGTTTATGTAAGTGATAAAATACGATTTTATAAAACAGCTGATTTTATGTTATGGGTTTTGGGTAGAGCTGCTGTTTTAACGTATAGATTATGTTACTTTATATTAATTGTAATTATTACATGAAAAATAACTGAAATGAAATTTTCCTTCGATGAACTGAACTGACTTTAAAAATATTTGATTATATTAGTCTACTAGCTTCTATTTTTCTAAATAATCCTGCTAAATTAATGAATGGCTTAACTAAAACGATTCTTATCGTGAAGTTGTCGAAAGCTTTAACAATAAAATAAAGTAAAGAGTGCGTCCCATCAGAAGACATATCGTGTGAACACGATTACATGACATTTAAATCTAGAGGTGTCAGAAGGCAAGGCAGGAATGTATTTACAGCCAGCCTCCATATTTGTGGGCGCCGCCATTGTCCTCTAATTAAACCGGCACTAATGGTCCCCCTTCCACTTCACACAACGCCACGGCCTGCTATCTACATTTTGTCTGAGTAAACAATCTAATCTTTGTTTCTACTGGCCATCGTGTTAAGTATGATAAATAATTCCTTTTAAAAAACCCCAAAGGAAACTAAATTATATAAGCAAGTTTGAAGCTCTTTTTGTCAAATTAAATTCGAATTTCTATCAATTGACTTTGAAAATCAGTAAACTGTTTAAAGGCACCAAGCTGTTTTAATAGCAAGCTACTTTAAAAAAAGTTACAAAATTAAAAGTGTCATTGATGCCAACTTTTCTGCTGGCATTAAAGTCTTTCTGACAAATAATACCCTTTACCTACTTCACAGCTGCGTTAAATTCATGATCCGACCAAAACTTAAGTTATGGTAGAATGAATAATGGTTTCCCCTATGAGGAAAACAGATTAGTGACGAAACGTTACAGTGTTGTAATTTTGTTACCCTTAATAAATCAACTGAACAGTCCTGTTATTGAGCCTTTACCTATATTTGAAAGAATGGTAGTAATTATAATAACAGTGTTAAGCTATATATATATATATATATATATATATATATATATATATATATATATATATATATATATATATATATATAGGAGAGAATTGCCTATTTTGACCGGCGCCAAAATTGAAGCAAGCTATTATTCAGGAAAGTACCATATCGTGCTATCGCGCGCCATATATGTGAACTAGGAAACTAGAGAAGCCAACTCACCAGTTGTCGGCCGCTTGTGGTGGACTCTTTGACATCGGTGTTCGATTTTCTGTTTTTAGTTGTCGTGAAATAATTTTGCTGCGTGTACTCCTTATGGATACTGCAATTAGCTATTCAAGCCAATTTCTTTTACAGTAAGCATACATGTATTAGAATACCTGTAGTTTTAGCTACATTTTAGTAATGCAATATATGATTTTGCCATGCATCTTCAGTAAAATTAAAAATCTATTACTTTTTGAAGACACCGTTGCCTATTTTGAACCACCTCAAGTTGCCCAAATTGAACCGGGTGAATTTAGGAATCGTTTATATATATATATATAACTTTTACTATATGTCCTTAAACAAGAATCTTACTTCGTATTTATGCGAGTTAACTTTAAAAGATTGATAGTATCTCCATTATCGAGCATCACTGACCGGGGGTTGTAGTAGACTGGCCCGGTCAGTGATGCTCGATAATGGAGATACTATCAATCTTTGAAAGTTAACTCGCATAAATACGAAGTAAGATTCTTGTTTAAGGACATATAGTGAAAGTGATAAGTAAATACAAAAAAACAGTGTTCCTAAGTTAAAAAAAGATGATGATGAATAGTTATTATCTGGAGTACATCCGTTCATTATGCAGTACTTAAAATCGCAGTTCCAAAGTTTCGCTAGAATCTCATCTAGCATTGTCGAGGTGAACACAACAGTTGAAGAGCGAATGAAAGCGCAAACAACTCTGCTCCTATATATAGAAGAAGGACTTATCCACGCACACATGAACTTTCATTCGCTCTTCAACCATTGTTGGGTTCACCTCATCAATGCTAGATGAGATTCTAGCGAAACGTCGGAACTGCAGAACTGCATGCACTGCAGAATGAACGGATGTGCTCCAGATAATAACTATTCATCATATTTTTCCATCCGTGAAGGAATACGTATCAGCATTTGTATATACAGTTATCGCTTTTTCACCCCACCTGAAAGTCGTTACGCCACCTCGAAATTGAGTTGAGATATTAGAGACTGGCTACATAAATTCAGAATTGTAAAAGCTAAACCCTTTAATATCATGGCAGGAATAGAAAAGCAAGAGGAGCTCAAAAAGCGAACATACTATCAAGCGGTCTATACAATCACGAAATGGTATTGGCGAAGGAGAAGAAAGCTGAGAGGCAAAGAAAAAGGCAAATAAATCGAAGGAAAGACTCATGAAACTAAAGGAAATAACGTACAAAGAAATAGAATAACCACCTCTAAAGAAGATGACTGGAATTGTTTCATATGTGACGAAAAATCATTATTAACCATGATACAATTTGTGAAGTTCCACCAGTGGCCACTTAAAATTTGCTGGGGAGTTCAACCTAAAACAAAATTGTATTATTGTAGGTCTACAGATTGTTAATAATATATATAACTGGAGTAATAAAATAACTAACTTCATTTGATTTGGAAAATCATCATTTTTTGTAATGTAGACTCGAATTGAGATTGGAGCAAATATTTTGTTTAAAATTCAATTAATTACTTTAACAATTCGAGCAACACTTTGTCTCAACACTTGAAAAAGTGGTACATTTACTTGAGTATTTTTAGGTATTAATGTTTTATTGAGGAAAACGAATAAAGCCACATAGCTGGAAGATAGGGCGGAGAAGATCTATACAGCTGATTGTTCACATTAGTACGCCCTATCTGCACACGGGAAAATGTCTCTTAGCTTAGTGAACGATTAGGCCATAGTTACAAAAACAGCCTACTTTGTTTGATCTTGTGATACTGCTTAAATGATTATACATAGAGCTATATATATGTCAGTGCGCGAACACACGCCTAACGTTAAACAAAGGAAGAAACAGGCCATCACATCACACGGGCTGTTAGGCCTACTCACCAACATAACTTCAAAAACTACCACAATTAAGAAGGCAGCAGCAAGATTGACATGATAATGGGGAGGAGTCGCATGTACAAACCTGCGGCCGGGCAGACCTCAAAGCGGCCGCCGTCACCACGTTTTCTTCTTCTCACGGCAAAAAAAGTAAAGCCCTTTCAAGAGAAAATGGCGTCTATAAGGCGGGCCCTCAGATCAATTAAGTGAACACTATCAAAATGGCAATATTCGGGGCAGGATACGTTCCCACAAATTGGGCGTGTCGAAAAATTTACTATCTAGGGTTCAAAGTAGGTGACTATGAAATCTTTTAGTCTACATTTTTATAAATTTAATCTTGGGAACAGGAAGCTTATTACGGGTCCCAATTTAGTTTACAACTGAAGTCATAAAACAAGTTATTTAAATAAAATTTGTAAAGTCAATTCCTGCTTAGGCGGAGAGAACATTTTATTTTTGTTACTTTTTACTACAATTATTATAAATAAATTAACATAACCTATGCATTAAAACAGCTGTTCTATCATATAACTTATAAAATCAGCTGTTTTATGAAATCATGTTATCACTTATTTTAAGCCAAATGGGACGAAATAGCTACATTGCATACCTTGTCCATTTTCTGAAACGTGAGCACGAGTCTAGCTTATATAAAACCATTTCTTTTTACCAAACCTACCCAAACAGGATCCATTGTTCCTACGTTGGGAATCCGCTAAACTTATAAAGTAATAAACATTTGTGCTATTTTAATGGATAGCTAAGTTTATATATTGTGTTTGTAAGTTTAGGTTGTTTGTATTCTTTTAAATGTTGACCACAATCTGTTATGTCATCTTGTTTAGGTTTGAGATTCTAGATAGCATATGTAAATCTAAAAAAAACAAAAGTTGGCGGTGAATTTATCAATTGTTATGATAAACTTTATTTCTTCTATCTAATCCCGTTGCATAACTCTACCACTAACTACAATGAAAACTGAGATGAGACATTACTTTGTATTATCTTTCGGTATTACATTATCTTAAAGTAAGCATAAAACTGAGATTGAAGACAGCTTATTTATTGTGCCCAAAGGTTTTAGTGCGACAAAACTATAAATAAAGCATCTCTACTGTCAACACGATCCACAAGTGTACCACCCTTACCTTATTTTGTATTATCTTTCGGTATTAAATTATCTTAAAGGAAGCGTAAAACTGAGATTGAAGACAGCTTATTTATTGTGTCCAAAGGTTTTAGCGCGACAAAACTATAAATAAAGCATCTCTACTGTCAACAAGATCCACAAGTGTACCACCCTTACCTTATTTTGTATTATCTTTGGTATTAAATTATCTTAAAGGAAGCATAAAACTGAGATTGAAGACAGCTTATTTATTGTGCCCAAAGGTTTTAGCGCGACAAAACTATAAATAAAGCATCTCTACTGTCAACAAGGTCCACAAGTGTACTACCCTTACCTTATTTTGTATTATCTTTCGGTTATAAATTATCTTAAAGGAAGCATAAAACTGAGATTGAAGATAGCTTATTTATTGTGCCCAAAGGTTTTAGCGCGACAAAACTGTAAATAAAGCATCTCTACTGTCAACAAGGTCCACAAGTGTACCACCCTTACCTTATTTTGTATTATCTTTCGGTATTAAATTATCTTAAAGGGAGCATAAAACTGAGATTGAAGATAGCTTATTTATTGTGCCCAAAGGTTTTAGCGCGACAAAACTATAAATAAAGCATCACTACTGTCAACAAGGTCCACAAGTGTACTACCCTTACCTTATTTTGTATTATCTTTTGGTATTAAATTATCTTAAAAGAAGCATAAAACTGAGATTGAAGACAGCTTATTTATTGTGCCCAAAGGTTTTAGCGCGACAAAACTATAAATAAAGCATCTCTACTGTCAACAAGGTCCACAAGTGTACCACCCTTACCTTATTTTGTATTATCTTTCGGTATTAAATTATCTTAAAGGAAGCATAAAACTGAGATTGAAGACAGCTTATTTATTGTGCCCAAAGGTTTTAGCGTGACAAAACTATAAATAAAGCATCTCTACTGTCAACAAGGTCCACAAGTGTACTACCCTTACCTTATTTTGTATTATCTTTCGGTATTAAATTATCTTAAAGGAAGCATAAAACTGAGATTGAAGACAGCTTATTTATTGTGCCCAAAGGTTTTAGCGCGACAAAACTATAAATAAAGCATCTGTACTGTCAACAAGGTCCGCAAATGTACCACCCTTACCTTATTTTACGATTCCCAAATCAATTAACGGATAGACTACTATATATTACTTAATAAAGCCCAGAAGTAGGCCTATTAGATGTTAAACTGTTACCTACAGAAGTAACTTTATGGTAACTCATTCAATTAGGCCTATATTTTGTTTACAAATAAATATATACAATAGCGTGTTGATTATGATTTTGTTAGGCCTACCCGGAGTTTCACTAATGTACTGAGAGAAAATTTTAATTAGTTTTATTATTTCAAGATTAGGACTCCTACGAATTGTTTATATTCACTGTAGCCTGGCGGAAGATTTGATAGTTTTGCATACTGTACATTCAACTACTTAGTACAATCCTGTTATGCAACTCTTCAATGAATTTAATGCCTAAAATATGCTGTTTATTTGATATCTATTTAGGCTGTAGCTTGCCACCGCCACCGTGGCAAAAAGAATAAAACTACAATGAAATAGTATTTTTTTTTATTAGAGACAAAAGTCAGGTAAAATATAGAAGTTTTAAAACGAGAGACAAAAGCCCCGCGTCCCTGGTGTGTGGATATCAACACCTAATCAAATAGGCTACCTCTCAGGAGGTGATTGAGGAGTAGTAAATACATAGGCCTTGAAGGATTTAGGTAAAATAGGTTTTTCTTCTTAACAGTAATAACGAAGACAGCCACTCAAGTTTTCCTTAAATTCGAGGCTAGTTGAATAAAATTGGAAATTTATTTGGAAGAGGTATTATAACGCGAATTAATTATTAGCAAATCACACTGACAAAACTACTGAAGCTCTTGTGTGATTTTCATTCTCAACGTAACCTTAGAATCCCACTACAATTTCGATGTTAGCCAATCTAATAAGATCGTTTAGGAGTATCCAATGAAACTAAAACATATAGGGCCAATGCTTCATTGAGATTAGCTATTATACTAAAATTATAAATTTCATGTATTTTATGTAATAACATAAATTCAAATATTTTTACCCTCATTTACTGAATAATTTTCATCTTATTTTCAACACAAGCAAAGATGCTATCACTTCTTTCGGTACTACCATAAGCGCCATTCATACATTTTTTATTTCCAATTGTAAATTTACTTTACAACAAATGCAAAAAATCAAAATTTCTAAAACAAACCAAACACCTTACCTTTTACACAAAAATTAAAAAGGCACTGAAACGAGGAGTCGGTGTGACGATTAGACGGCTTCGTATATTTAACCGCCCAGTGTGTAAACGCGACATTATGTTAGATCGGACCAAAAAAGCCAAGTGTGCCTCCATCCTCAATGTCGGTTTCAATCTTAAGTTGAACTACTTATTCCCGTTAAACACATATTAATATCTATACTAATATATAAAAATCTAATGTGTGTGTGTGTGTGTGTGTGTGTGTGTGTGTGGTGCCTGTGTGTGTGCCTGTGTGTGTGTGGTGCCTGTGTGTGTGCCTGTGTGTGTGTGCCTGTGTGTGTGTGTGTGTGTGTGTGTGTGTGTGTGTGTGTGTGTGTGTGTGTGTGTGTGTGTGTGCCTGTGTGTGTGTGTGTGTGTGTGTGTGTGTGTGTGTGTGTGTGTGTGTGTGTGTGTGTGTGTGTGTGTGTGTGTGTTGCACTAAACTGAAGGCAAGTAACAATAATATCTTTATTGATACTTAGGGTCGCTAAAAATCAATAACTTCAATTAAAAACATCAGCTCTAAAGATTTTGATTCAAAGTATATCAAATATTACCCTCAAGTTATTACGCTTTTACATATCTAAATAAAACATAATTTTTAAAATAGAATTGGAATCTTTTTGGCATTTAATTTCAGTAAGTTGAATTCAATCCAAATACAAATACAAATTAAATCAATACAAATATTCGTCCACCCCTTACGAAGGACGGGTAGACTACTCTGCTAGTAGGCCTAAGCTATAAACGTTCCTCTATAGCCGCATTCACTTTCTGTCTAAATTAGGAGATTTGTAGCCGATTACAATTTCTTATCTCATCCAGAGTTACGGTCCCAGTTCATAACGGACGTTCTCATTTAGACAAAAAGTTAGTGTTACTATAGGCAAGTGATTGCGTATCAATATATAGGCTTATACAACTGTATAGACTTGAAGTATGTTGTAGCTATGTGATGATGGTGGTTGCGTTATAGAAATGTAATAGCACGGAATAAGATTGTTATAGGCTTACGGAACCCACATTTCTAATTTTATTTTGAAGCTCGAGGATTTCACCAGGCTCAAGTTGATTTATTTTTCAATTCGTATTTGAGCGCAGACTACAGTCTTTGTGATGATTTTAATGCTGGCTATACTGCAACGTGCTACATACTCCAGACTTACAGACGCCAAAAGGTTTGTACAATCGGAGTTCCTGGACCAGAATCTAACGTGAATAGAAACGAATTTCTTGTTACCTTTCGGCTGCACGAATTTAGTTCTTCGTCACTTGTTTAAAAATACGAAAATGGAAATACTGGAAGTAGATATGTTTATATTCTGTAATAAACTGAGTGAGTAACAAGCCCACATCACTACGCGAGAGTATGGAGGCGGTTAGGTCTATCCCATAGTTACACACAAACTTTCTAAAATTTTCAAATTGTTACACTACGAGATCCAGAATAATAGATAGGAGAACTCTTTTGTTGCAAATCCAGATGAACAAAACCTTTGATCTTAATAACGCGGGTTCTTCTCATTGGGTTGAAAGACTAACTGTATCCTCTCAACATAAAACAGAAAATACTGTGACCAAAATGAAAATCTTAAGAGACTCGTCGAGCACAGAAACCCTGACGACATTCACAGTATTTAAAAAACCATTTATTTTTGTAATCCCGATAATTTGGATAGACTATATAGGCTAGTTATAAACCAAGTAACATAAACACAAATATTTAGTCAATGCCTACTGAGGTCAACGAAGAAAATTTTTCATTTTAGTTACTTTTTATTAAATAATTACAATAAATATAAATAAAGTAACATAACCTAAATGTTTAAGCATCTGCTGTAAAACATAACCTACAACATAAAATCAGCTGTTTTATGAAATCACATGTCACGTATTTCAAGCTAAATGGGACGAAATAACTATATAGCATACCTTGCCCCGTTTGTAAATTCTAAATCTCCTATATAAAACTAAAATTAATTCATTTAATTTAACTAATGAATTATTATTTGAAAAAAAAACTATATTAACCTCAAGCGACATACAATATAAAATTTAAAAATGTATTTGAAGTTGAGTGGATGATATATATAGGCCTATTAAGGAGAGTGTTAACTGATGTAACACATTCAATAACTTTGGTCAGTAGTCCTCTACATAAACCAGTGACTGAGTTATATTTCCGTACATATATTGTAACTCACTCCGATTCCTGATGGTAAACGGAAATCACAGACAATGTAGCTAACAATGAATTCAGTCTGGCATAGAGGCCGCAGCCAATCAGAACACACAGAGGAGGGGCAGTGGGAGGAGCATCTGCATTCCCTTCTTATAAAACATTTGCTTGTACGTTTCAATAATCAAAAAAGGTTTTAAAATTAAGCCCTTTCCTATATCCATTCCGAAAGTACAGCAAAGTTACTGGAAGCAGGCCACGATAGACCTACTATAATGTAATTGTTTAAGCACGGTGAGCCTTTTTACAAGACTTTACTGCCTTGGGCTTTGGCATCTATTGGTGTAATATTTAAACTTTCAAATAAATTTGGAATAAAAGGACAATACGAAACCAAGAGAACAAAATTAAGTACCACGATACTTGTCAAAGGCTGCACATATTTCGATTTATTTTCGTTTTCACAAAGTCTTTGTGTTTAAAAATACACTCTAACCCAAGATGAAAGTGAATTTAAATGCTAAACATCATAAATAATGGTCAATACTAAGGCTGCATTAATTATCGTAATAGACTAATGTTTAAACATTTACAACCAAACACACCGTTCTAATACGCCACTCGGTAAACATTAAACAAGCAAACATTTGGAGCATGTTACACATGCATGTTCATTAACATTTCTAATAAAAACCTTCAATCGATTCCTTCTTTTAATTCGAACTCTCTTCATACATGTCTTGTTCAAATTTTCAATCGTTAATAAAATACGTTTTATTTATCCACTCAAATTCAAATACATTTTTCTAAATCTGTAGTGGATGTCATTTGGTGTTAGTACATTTTTTAAAAATAATAATTCATTAATTAAATTTAATATAGAATTATCTTAGTTTTATAAGGCAGAAAAGCATTTCAGAAAATGGACAAGGTATGCAATGTAGCTATTTCGTCCCATTTTACTTGAAATACGTAATAACATATGATTTCATAAGCCAGCTGATTTTATCTTTTAGGTTGTGTGGTAGAACATCTGTTTTTAATCATATGTTATGTTACTTTATTTATATTAATTGTAATTATTTATTAAAAATTAGCCTAACTAAAATAATGTTTTTTATTGATCCAAGAAGTTTACCAACTTTTAAAAGATGTTTATATGACTTGTTTCAGTTTTCACACAGTCTATGTTGCTTAAAAACACACTCTAACCAAAGATGAAAGTGAATTTAAATGCTAAAATCATAGATAATGGTCAAAACTAAGGCTACAATAATTATCGTAATAGGCTAATGTTTAAACATTTACAACCAATGCACCGTTTCAATAGTCTGCGTCACTCGGTAAACATTAAACAAGTAAACGTTTGCAACTTGTGACACACGATTGTTCATCAACCTTTCTAATATAAACCTTAACCTTAATTTTAGAAATGATATGATTATAATGTATTTACAGTTTTTCTTCCCAACACAAGAACTTTTTACACAAAAGAACTGACCGTCAAGAGACTCTGAAGGCTGAAGTTCTTCTGTTAAATGTTAACGTTCACTGTATTATTTTAAAGTAATAAACATAAAATAAGAGATGTTTTAATGCAGCCTTTTCCTGGTTCTACAATTCTATTTATTAAAACGCCGAGATTTTGTTTACAAGTCAGACCATAGGTGTGTGTGTGTGTGTGTGTGTGTGTGTGTGTGTGTGTGTGTGTGTGTGTGTGCGTGCGTGCGTGTGTGTGTGTGTGTGTGTGTGTGCGCGCGCGTGCGTGCGCGTGTGTGCGCGCGTGCACTTGCGCTTGTGTGTGTGTGTGTGTGTGCGCGCGCGTGTGTGCTTGTGTGTTTGGATGGACTAAAACTAAAACAGTAGATGAACTAAAACTCTAGGGTGCAATAAAAACAGAATAAACAAACGCTATTATAATAATAATAATACAAAACGCAATTGCAAATTTCTTAGAACTAAATAAATTTACAAATCCATAGAAACTACAGAACTGAATGAATGCCTTACCCGTAATTTCCATCCCGAACGGTTTATTATGCCGGAAACCGAACACCACAGCCTGTTGTACGCTTAGGCCGTCTACTTGCCGCCCGGTACAATGCAGTGCCCACTGGATCCGAAGTCGGCAACGCAGTGTCAAACTGCGGACATGTATTTTGACAAACGACGACAATCATTTGTCAACTATTGTTCCGGACAACGGGACCTGACACAATAATGCACTGAAGAAAGTCTTTCCCAGATTGTGGAGTTCTGCTTTAACAAGAAAGGGTGGTCTGAGAGCCCAGCTAACCAGCTCCGTACATCCAACATTACACGACCCAAGTATTTCCAATAAATACACATTCGGTTTCGATCTGACATAACTGAAAACCAAAGCGGTTTTGTCAAAATCGACGAATTAAAAAAACCCCGGAAAACATTATCGAAACAATATTTTTAAAATTCTACCTTACGGTAACATAATGTTTAATATTCTACCGTATGGTGACAACGTGTGTATATATATATATATATATATATATATATATATATATATATATATATATATATATATATATGTGTGTGTGTGTGTGGAATATCAAATATGTTTTCCTGTTAGAATTATTTTTAAGATAAAATAATACACACTAATTACAGGAATAATTTATTGAATAATACACTCAAAGCTTTTCGTTGGTTGACATTACCAACATCTTCAGGAATTACAATACTAAGAATGTTAGTATTGTATTCTTAGTATTGTAATTCCTGAGGATGTTGGTAATGTCAACCAACGAAAAGCTTTGAGTGTATTATTCAATAAATTATTCCTGTAATTAGTGTGTATTATTTAATCTTAAAAAAAAATATATATATATATATATATACACTATATAATCTTGTTCAATATTTCAATCGTTAATCAAATACTTTTTATTTACCCACTTAAGTTCAGATATATTTTTTAAAACCTATAGTGGTTGACACTTGATGTTTCTACTTAGGTCAACAAACAAAAAATTATTTGTTATTTAATAATTAAAATTAATATAAAGTAACATAACCTCTGTTTTATAACAGCTGTTCTACCACCCTAACCTGTAATATAAAATCAGCTGGTTTATGAAATTATAAGTTATCACTCCTTGTAAGCCAAATGGGACGAAATAACTATATTGCACACCTCGTCCCTTTTGTTAAAAAGTCTTCCCAAATATAAAACTAAAATTAATTCATTTTATATTTAATTCATGAATTAATATTTGAAAATACTGTATTAACTGTAGACCCACTGATATGACACTTGATGTTAATACAGTTTAAAAGAAAAATATTATTTCATTAATTTAATTAAATTAAATTATTTAGTTTTAATTTTATATGTTAGAAAAACTTTTCACAAAGGGGCAAGGTATGCAATATAGTTATTTCTTCCCATTTGCTTTAAAATAAGTGAGAACATACGATTTCATAAAACAGCTGATTTCAATTTACAGAACAGCTGTTTAACGCCTAAGTTGTGTTACCTTATTTATAATAATTGTGATTATTTAATAAAAAGTTGCTAAAATAAAAAATTTTTTCCTTGGCCTAAGTAGGAACTGCCTTTAATTTTTTTTTTTACTTATTTTTTTGTTTATTTTATTTTACGGTTATTATGAAATCATATGTTTAATGTTACCGCGGTTAGAGTGACGAAATCATTCTATTAGGCCCCTCTGGATAACTAGACACAAGGATTTCGCTCAAAATAAAGTCTTTTATTTTCAAGCACGAAAATCAGAGGAAAAGTTTTGTTAGAAGACAAAACTTCAGAGTAAGTAATTCACCCTTTTACGTCTGATAATTACTTCAAGCTGCCAATACCAGGCATTAATAACTGTTAAGGACAACGTATCCTACTTTTAGCCAGTCTATTAACATAGATAGATTCAACAGTCGCCTAAAATTTCTATTACCGCAGTTTCAAAGTACGTAATCGGAGGCAATTGGCTAAGAAATTGACAGTTGCTACCAACAGATGAAATGGAAGTATAATTTATGAGCAATAAAAACTTTTTACAAGCGGTAAATCATGGGAAAGGTAGATTCCTTTCGGGTTTAGGAAGGTAATTGCGTAGAGTGGGAACGACTGGTTGTGTAACACTTACATACACCCAGGTGCAAGAAAAGAGTGCACCTACATTAGCCTATTAAAGATAGCCTTCTTAGCTTTGTAGATCCAAATCGTTTAATTTATTTCCTCGGTGCACTTTAAATATTTCTAATAACTAGAGATAAGGTATAAGACGTTACAACATAAATCCGTAAGCCACCTCTGTTGCACCTGTGATTGCTTAAGTGACTCAAGTAGGTGGCATGAGCGTTCCAATATTTAACGAACCTTCTAAGGACTATTAATATATTTTTTTTAGAATGTATTTTCATCATTTACCCGAATTTCTTAAATATCATAAACTTATGAAATAATATGTTCCACAATATTTATAATATTTTCGCTTGAGAATATGTGGCCTAAGATTAATGCAAAAGTACCCTAAAATGTTCCTCCTATTCTAAGGAAGAGGCTAGCCCTTAAACCTAACCTGTCTTCGGTTCTGTTTGTCAGAAGTTACAACCCATTAAGCATCATGGATTTCTAAAACCCTTGGGGAGTAGTTCTCGTATGTATGGGGCTGGTGGCCAGTCGCTTGCCCTCTATAGGGACCGTAGGGTGTCTGCATGCACTATATCATACGTCGTGTTGTGTGAGAATATATCGGGTAGTATGGTAAAGTAACTCTATACCTGCAAGTTCCTGTAGTCTCCTACATTTACTTCCCCAGCTCCACACTTACCTGTAGAACAAACAAAGAACAAATCAGCCATTGTTAATATTACAAAGTAAAGCTATGACCTTAAACATCTTACATTGCAGGTTAGAATACTGATATTTACATTGTACAAAGGATAAGTAACAATTAATTAGCCTATATTCCAGATTACTACAAACTGGAAGACGTTAGCAGGAGTGCAGTAGCAAACGTTCTGACACAGTGAATTTTATTAATACTTTGTACGAAATTACAGTTGAAACCTCACCCAGACAAACCCCATTCTACACCACTAGCGATCGGTTTCGCGGAGGTACAGCTGGAATGCGGTGGCAAACATTAAGTCTCGTTGAGTTGTATTAATAACTCGCAAGAAGTTTCAGTTGAAACCTCACCCAGACAAACCCCATTCTACACCACTAGCGATCGGTTTCGCGGAGGTACAGCTGGAATGCGGTGGCAAACATTAAGTCTCGCTGAGTTGTATTAATAACTCGCAAGAAGTTTCAGTTGAAACCTCACCCAGACAAACCCCATTCTACACCACTAGCGATCGGTTTCGCGGAGGTACAACTGGAGTGCGGCCTCAAACATTAAGTCTCGCTGAGTTGTATTAATAACTTGCACGAAGGTTTAGTTGAAACCTCATCCAGACAAAACCCTTTCTACACCCCTAACGATCGGTTTCGCGGAGGTACAGCTGGAGTGCGGCCTCAAACATCAAGTCTCGCTGAGTTGTATTAATAACTTGCACGAAGGTTTAGTTGAAACCTCATCCAGACAAACCCCTTTCTACACCCCTAACGATCGGTTTCGCGGAGGTACAGCTGGAGTGCGGCCTCAAACATCAAGTCTCGCTGAGTTGTATTAATAACTCGCAAGAAGTTTTAGTTGAAACCTCATCCAGACAAACCCCTTTCTACACCCCTAACGATCGGTTTCGCGGAAGTGCACCTGGAGTGCGGTCGCAAACGATATGCCTCAGTGAGTTTTATTAATACCTGAACTTGGCTGCCACGTAGGTTGGGCGGGTTTTGGGGGCCCACATCTGGGTTAAAAAAAAAATCTTCAAGTGTAAGATAATTTCACCTATTTAGTGTAAAATAGGTCATTCCAAGGTATTGTGAAGAAATTGTAAAAACAGAAGAAACAAGTTAAACGAGCCTAACATCTGGTGTTTCGTAACCAAGCAAATGTGTACATTAGCAGAAGAATAGCAGCAGAAAGAATATGTATTTATAAATATAGTTTAATGTGCCCGAGTCTAGCTTTTCACCACAACTTATAAACAAAGATGGTTTCGCTAACGAATCCCTGGGTATTTTAAGACATAACTAAATGAACCCCAAAAGTATAACTTCTTTTAACCCAAAATGGTTAAAATTGCATCTGTGTGCGAACCCTAACGGTGAACGGATCAAGCGGTTTGCACATCCATTTTTACGAATAGTTTGATAGAGCACGAAGGTTAATGTAATACCACTATATAAGTAAGATACAAGATAATCCCGTATCTTATCGGTTACTAAATTCATTAACAGACACAAGCTGAGGTCATCGGAACACTCGGATGGAGGCAAAATACTTGCGAAATGCTTTTAAAAACTTCATGGATTACAACGCACTTCAAGGACGTGACGCACTTCAGGTGCGCGATATGAAACGTTATTCGAGAATAATTTCTTTATTAATTAATCTTTTTGAAGGTTGGACCGACAAATTTCCGTCCGCTGGTCTGTTTACAAAACAAACTTTCTAAAGAGAAATGTTCGAGGATTATTTTCTCGTAACTGGAGAAAAAAATACTATTTGCGGCTATGAAAACGAAGTAATAAGCTTGCTATTAGAAAGCTCCGTTATTCAAAATTAAATATTTGTCAAACAGTGTTCGTTTAATATTCTAGGAGCAAAGGATAGACCTAGCTTTAGTTAATTGTTAATACGACATACTAGCAAATAATTTTAAAAACAATTCCATTCACAAGGTGATATTATATACATAACCTATGTATTTATAAATGAAACACACAAGCTAGTACTTCTGAAGATGCACCTTGAACCGAAACGTACAAGTGTCTATTTACAGTAAATAAATTCATTTCACTGTGGTTATTGGGTTTATTTATGTTTATTCTGTTTAATTTATTTCATATTCCCCAGTTGTTCAAGAGGGGGTAAAGTTGACAAAAAAAGGTCAGTCCCAACTTTCTGTTTTTTAAATGTTACTTAGAAATACGTATTATGAAAATACCTTGTAGGCCTACATTTTATTATAAATGACGCAAATCCATAACGATGGTTGAAACGTACTTTAATTAACAGACTAGCAGAATAAAAACAACACCTTAGTTTATAAGACACACGGACGCAAGAACGCACACATACACACACACACACACGTGCGCGCGCGCGAGAGAGAGCTTATGATCTCAAGTTTTCTCTATAAATCAGATCTCTAAGATATATATTACAATAAATTTATCTACAAAATAACAATTAAGATTGGTTTTACTAGAAATATAGGCTTAATTAGGTTTTATACTTAAATTAATCGGTTGCT